>JAAAKE020081768.1:0-23767 GCA_010014785.2 Anisolabis maritima | reverse complement strand
CAAACCTAAAGAGCATAATTTTCCTAAAAGAATTTTATGACTGACTTTATCGAAAGCTTTAGCAAAGTCCAAAAAAATCGCATCTTTCACGTTGATTTTTATCTAAAGCATCCTGCAGATCCTGAACAAAAGAAACTAATTGAGAATCACAAGAATAACCCTCAGCCTATGATAGAACCATTTTCGCCCCTCCAAATATGAACGGACATGCGAGTCTATCAACCTTTCTAAAATTTTGCACACCATACTAGTTAAACTCACTGGTCTATAATTACAAGCTATGCTCTTATCTCCCCCTTTGTAAACTGGAACAACCACCGCACTTTTCCAAACAAGTGGTATAGCTCCCTCCTCCTAACACCTGTTAAATATTATTAAATTATTAGATAATAACATAAGGCTTACCTTTAGATATAAACATTGTGAATGATGATTTGAATATGCGTTCAGTATAATGGTGTGAAAAGGTGTGAGAATGGCTTGATGAAATTAGAAAGAGAAAATATAGCAGATTTTCATTCAGATCACAGGAATTTAATTTATTGCAGATATTGAGCGTCGAGTGTATTTAAATGAAAAAGATACACACTATTTGTTTAGATTAGGGTGGCGGGTCAATCAATATATACTATAGATTTCTGAACGGACTCTACTACATGAATGGTTCTTTGAAAATAAGTTAATGTGAATGAAAGATTAACTTATAAAACAATCGTTCCTTTGTTCTTCTAAAGTGCATGTAATTTAATGTATTAATGTTTTTCCTCTCCATAATATTGTACATTATGTATTACTAGATAATAAAAAATATTTCTAGTATTATAAAGGTGCTCAACTTCATTGAACAAAAATCAAATTTTGTGTGGACTAACTTTTTTAATGAAATCTAAAAAATCGGAACGGTTTTATAGAAGTTTTGTGAGTTTTTTTGATGAAATTTTCTAAGGAATAATGATGCCTCTTCATTCATTTTTTTTTAAATAAATCATGAGTCCACATGAAATTTGATTTTTTTTTGCAATGGGGTTGATTAGCATTGGCTCGAAATATTTGCAATAAATTAAGTTATTGTAAACTGAACATCATCTGGTTTTTCTCTCTTAACCGTCATATAGTTAAACTAGGTTTAATTATATTTAAGGAAAATAAATCCTGGGACTTGTAAAGGCTTAATTACTAATTTTTCATTCAAAATAAAATATTTTTTTTGAAATTTTGAAGCAGAAAAAGAGGAGTTTGGAGAAGTCAGCCTGTGAGTTTTTATATTATAAAAGATACCTAATTTAGGGGAAAAAAGTGAACATACATCATGCCAGCAAACATCTAATATAGGTCCTTGCATCGTCTGCATTGATTTTGGAATAGTCGTTCCATTCTGTTCCACTTCCCAGCATCGCACCTGCATTTTTCAAAATTTCATTAATTAATTATGTTGTATTTGAGTTAATTATCAAAAATATTTACACTATTATCCCAACTGCCAGCAATAAGGAAATTGTGAGTGGGACTCGGGCTGAATGCAAGAGCTGAAACAGAATCTTCTGGAGGAGAGGTGACTTCAAAATCTTTCATAGGATTCGAAGAAGTGGTTGTGGCGCCGAAATTTGTTCCGCCACCCAAAGCAGTTTGACTAAACATTGTCGAAGTTTATCTATAATAACTTATCACAAACATAAAGAAACAATTAATACACAATAACAATTAAATAAACAATTTTTCCCAAAGTTGATGTCTCGTAAACCATAAACATTCACTTGATAAGGCATTGCATCGGATTGGATAATTTTTTCGATTAACTTCGGACAGCATCGGTAAACTCCGGAAAATTGCGCCAAATTTGTTTTACAAGTTAAAATAATAACTTATTTGGTATATAAAAACAATGAATTAAAATTTTTCTCTTTTATTTTTCTTTTTAATAAAAATATTCATTTTTTTTTTTTGAAATATTAATATGATCTTTGAAATGTTGGTTGTATTAATGACCCTCGGTCAACTTCGGGCGTATTCGAAAAAATTTGCGCGAAATTTGTTTTGTTCTACAGCATATTTCGCTAAAATCGCAAAACATGCAATAAAAGAAATACTAAATTAAAATTTTTTTACTAATTTTATTCGCCCTACACTTTTATAAATTTCTTATCTTTTTGTTATGTTAATGTTGTCTCTAAATGTTGCTAGTCATTGATTAATGGCTCTCGGTTAAATTCGGAAATTTCCGGCAAAAGCGCAATTTTTGTAAAATTTTAATATATGAATAATTAAGTAATTTCTAAAAGTTAAATTGAAAATAATTAAATTATATTAACATTAAAAAGTTTCCAAACTTGTCTAATACAAAAAAGTTAAAAATCTTTTTATATGGCCATAAAGGGGCGCCAATTTTCAAAGCACATCTGGTAATCTAGAATTCTTTTAAAAAGAGACCTATTTTGAAATTAAGAGGTTTAAGTAATAATAAAATAATTCTTAATTTTCAATTGTATTTTAATTAAAAATAAATATATAAATTTATATAATATTTATTTTTAAATTTTTTATTCTATAAATACTGTTAAGAGTATGAATACTGTTACAATTTCTGGACGATGTTTTTCCCTTTTTCTTTCTTTATTCAGAATTCATTTTTAATGGAGAAAGCATTTTTCAATCAATTTTTGATATAAATTTTTTTCTTGTTAAGTGAAGCATTTTTCCTTTTGTATTGGATGAAAAAAAATATTTTCATAATACGAATTAGAAAATCCTTAACATATTTTGTTCATTTATTTCTTTTTTTCTTATATTTCATATTATATCATTATATCATTATTAAATTTTCTTATCCATTTAATCACATCTAAAAGATAGAAAATATTCCTCTTTTATTTTATAATATTCGTTCTCCTTCGATTTCTTTCATCTTTAGTGCTGTTCAAATTTAAACCTACACTCTAATTTTTTATTTTTTGAATACATTTTTTTTTGTCATCTGAGGCCTTTTAGACTCCGTCCTTATTTATTCATATTAATGAGTAACCAATAGAATATAAATAAATACTTGTCGCTCAGGACGGGAAGCGAACCACTGACCTTGGCACGTAAGGCGAGACCTCTATCTCTGCACAAGGGACAGGGTAACAACAATGTTAATAATTGCGTCACCATTTTCTAAGAATTTTTTCAACTGGATTAGAAATTTTTTGATGCAGTATCATATATTGAAAACAACACGTTTTAATCAAATTGAGTAAGTAAAACACTTGATGCTCCGTACAAATTGTCAACCAATTAAAGATTTATTTAAATTACAAGAATTAATCATCTATTAACGATTAACTGTTGCCCTTGTGTCATAATAAAAGGCTTTAATATTCACGGTGAGTAATACCCTTAGTCTTAAGAAAGGTCTAATCCTCCTCTAAAGTAATCTTGTACATTATATATCGCTTAACAGTCAATATAGCCTCAAATGCCGAAAAGACTTGAAGAAAAAACAACGTTCATTGTATGGCACTGCAATAAAAAAATTTCCAATCCACTTGAAAAAATTCATAAAAAAAATGATATTGCAAAAAAAAAAAAAATTAAAAATTAGGGTAGGTTTTAATTTAATTCGCCTATTGATAGAAAGGATGATCAGACTTCTAAAGGGCAAATCATACCCAAAAATAAATAAATAGTAAATGAATGAGATCATCAATTGCCCCAGAAGTATTTCTTCTTTTAAAAATTTTTTATATTTTTAATATGATAATGCTTATAGCTGTTTTCAATTGGAGAGAGAGACATTTCAAAATTGAAATTCTTTATTTCTTCAAATTATACTTAAGTATATCTATATCTATATATATATATTTGAGATCTTTTCATTATTTTATATTTAGTGTCTCCTCTTAAAATATTTTTTTTCATTTCCTCATCATTTATTTATTAACTTGTAGCTTGGAGCTATCATTTGGAGAGATACATTTTATGAGAGGCACCTAGTCAATTTTTTCATTTAATTTATTTATTCCTTTCTTAGCTGATTTTCTTTAATAGTAATTTATTTATATTAAAAAGAATATATGAAATATTTTCTTTACCTCTGTACTGGATGCAACAATATAATAAAATATTAATCATTACTTGGTCTCGTCACTGGGAGGGCTAAGAAAAAATAAATAAATCAAAGATAAAAAAAAGCTGCATCTCCCCATTTATCAGGCATCGTTTCCTTTAAGATTTAAAGCTTTCACAGCTGTTATCATTAATTATTAAATACAAGATTTTTTTCTAATTAATTGTGTTAATTTATTTGTATATTCTAAGATTTTTTGAAGACTTCAGATAACAAAATATGCTAGTTTTTGCTGTTGATGTTGAAATGAGTAGGTAAGGTGCATGTAGTCAAGGATCAAATAAAAAATACATTTTATTTTGGCTGCGTCGATGTTTCGGGTCGTTTATCGTTCCTTCATCAGGACGAATAAGTTATCAATTGTGTGTTGTAACAAATAAAATGTATAATTTTGATAATATATAATAGCAATATAATGAATAAATAAATAAATAACTTTGTTGTTATTTATTATTAAAATTACACATGCCATATGTCACAACAATTGACAGCATATCCTGATGAAGCGACCCAAAACATGCCAAAACGAAATGCCAAAATAAAAAAATTGGTTTTTTTTATTTCATTCTTGGTTATTAATTAATTTATTTTCATAAATGAATGAATTCAAAATGGCTGAATTACAAATCAACGCCATTTTTGATTCACTCATCCTTCTTTTTTAATATGGATATATTCCCTGGAAGAATGATGGCCGAAACGTTGAATTTAATACAAACAAATTAAAACAATCCAGTGAAAAAAAAACGTGTATTTGATAATAAAATCCATCTAATTTTTTATACAAATGATTATTTATTATCTCATTAAATAAATTATAACAAATATACTTCAGTCCTTTGTTTATCCCTTCTTTTAAATTTTATAGAAGGAAAAAATATTTGTATTTACAAAAATGTCGTTGATAAGCGAGCATATATATATATATATAAATAAAAAAAAATAATTTCCTGCTGGCAAAGATAAAATATTAAATAAAAATCATAAATGAATAATAAAAATTAAGGGCCAGCCGAATTTTTTTCTTATGGAAACAAAATTAAGAGAGATTCAAGTGAATGTGGAGGATGGGATGATTGTTTGGACAATAATATTAATTATTTACCTCCAACACTCTAGTCATTTCACGTCCCAAATGGACACTCATATTTATTTTCTTTAAATGGAAGCCATTTATTAAATATATAAAAAGTTTGAATTATTAAAAATATCTGAAATTATTTGTATATAAAAATTTTCCCATTATAAAAGGGGCTAAATTTTTTTAAAATGCTTTAATTGTAGCAGTTGAAATATTTTTATGGTTGTTTATATTAAATAAGTGATTTAAAGGTGATCAATTAGCTCTCTTTCATCAGATAATATTAACCAAGGACAATGTTCATGTTATCCGTATTGTGCTGTTTTGTGTCCTGTTTGGGTTGACTTCGATGCCTTAATCTGCCTACTCCCCGAGTTTGAATGTTTGTGGATGTCTCAGAGGCTTGTGTTTGCCTTTGTGTTCTAGGAACTGTTTGATTGGACCGTCATTACACCATCCCAAACAGAACACCCAACCAATCCCGTCCTAAATCTCAGAGGCAAATCCGGACCTCTGGGACATCCACCGACCAAATTTAGGGACCAGCAAGACTGCGACCCCGAAAACAAACCTCCACCACTCTTGAAAATAGCTCCAAAAGGAGAGGCGAAACGTCGAGTTAATCTTAACAATCAACGCGGACCAATTTATAAAAACACCATTCCACAAACAAATATATATATATATATATATATATATATATATATTTGTTGTTGATATATAAAGACTTGCAGGAGTTGTTTATTAATGCTAATTTGCTCATTTGAATCCGAACCTAAATCATGGGGTCCCAATATAATTGTACCGTTTATAGTCTAAATGGCCTTAATAATAAAATTGAGAAAAAAAAAATCATGGGGGGTACCCCCTTCTAAACGCCTCTGTATATATATATATATATATAATATACGTATCCAATCTTAAATTTTGGGAGAGAGGGGGGAGTAACCTCCTGGCTGTACATATAATAAATTAGAAAATCTTTATGATGTATCAATCATTTTCCACCTCAAAATATTGTAGGACCCTAAAGCCCTAAAGGCTCCTTTACAAGCTTGCAGATGATAGGCCATGCGCAACACGCTTGCGCAGCTTGCCACTGTCATTTTTCCGAAACCAAGGTGCGAGACATGAAATTTATTAAACAAAATAAATTCAAGTAGACTATATACTGAAGGGCTAGCTATCTAGAGGATTCAACGCAAAAAAAAATCTGGTGAGACAGCACATCACTCACCTTTCCTTACCTTAGATAAGAGATGTGCGTGAAGTCAGACGAGATTTTTTTTCTTATGACTTTTGATATCTGATGCCATTTAGACTTCAAATAATGGAATTATATTTTTATTTATTATTTAATTATTCAGGCATATTTCTTTATAACAAATAGTATCCAACTTATTTAAGTAACCCACATCCCTTAGCTTTTAAGGATATCAATATTTATTTATAATGTCTATACCTCTAAGCTCTCGGACTAGGGATGGGAGCAAATAACATATTTGACAACACGTGTCCTCGCCTTTATATATATTGAATTGGGACATATTGTACATTTTAATTTTATATATGCTTCTAGAATAAGCATTGATGTTGAAGGAGAGCTAATTATCACCAGTTATATATTCATTTTGGAAAAAATAACATTTTTATTTATTATCCTATTCATAATTTTTTTTTAATTGACTCATTCAAATGACGAATTGAGATAATGAATCAAGATAACTTTTTATAATATGAAAAAAAATTAAAATTATTTTAAAAGTAGTTTATAAGTTATTTGAGAGTTATTTAGCATATTTATTCATGAAAATCATTAACTTTATGAAATAAATCTTTAAAAATTATTACACCAAAATCAAAAATTAAAGCCAGCTTTGATTATCAAACTTTTTTAAACGGGCTTTAGAGAAGTGGAAGAAAGAACACATGACAGACAATTATTCAACTAATCAAAAAGTAAAGTTTGATTTTTCATCCCTTTCTTTCTGAATAGATGAAGAGTTGTTACGTGTTGCTTCTCCCAATTATATGTATCAGGTTTAAAAAAGCATAATGATCCTCTATTTCCCTTTAAAATATTCCGTAATTAAATATCTTTATAATTGTTCTCTTGAATTAGTAAATTGTAATTCTGGCTCAAAATCTAAAATCATAATCTCATTTTGAAAAAATAAAAATTCTAAAAATCTATAATATATGCAGTTTGACTTGGTCAAAAAAAATTATTTGTATATTTTTTTTTAAAGAGATTCACTCTTTATTTTATTTTATTATAGGTTTATAATCATGTAATAAGAAATAAACCAACAATCATGTTATAATTATTATAGTATTATTGTTGAGATTATTGTTACATTTATTAATTATAAATAATTAATTCACTTATTATTAGAATATATTCAAATAGAGAGTAAAACCCAAAAAGCTTCTATCTATTTTGTTGTAAAAAATGAAAATTTCCAATTTATTTTTTTATTTTATCAATTTAAAAAATGTCTATTATTTATATATAAATATAAAATGTGTAAATTTTTTAATAAAAAATATGCTGCTTTTTGTCATTTTTTTCTTAATTTTTCTGATAATAATGCTCTCTCCAGATTTAAAGAAAACCATATTTTCATTATTTGAGTTATCAGTAAATTAAAATTATTCCTTTCATTGTGATTAGAGAAAAAAGGTATCCGGCTAATTTATTATTTGAATTTCATTTTTGTTTTTAATGGGAATAGTAAAAAAAGAAATTTTTATTTAAAAATAAAAAATCTTGAAAATTCCCTTACATCAACTAAATAGATAGTTCCTTTCTTATAGAAACCAAGTATAATAATTAATAATAATAATAATAATATAAATAGAAGTAAAAACAATAATTTTCTTTACTCTAAATGAGGGTTAATACTTGTGAAAGTAAATAATTCCTAAGCAAGTCATGCAAAAAGTATTTGGTGAGATAATTACGATTATATTAATTACAAAGCTGAATTATAAAATATATATATAATTATATATATATATAGATATTGAAAAAAATTGATCCAAGATAAAAATTGTACTTTGACGATTTAAAACTTTGCATGACTTACTAACAGTATTAATAAGTGTTTTATTACAATTTTGCCTTCGTCCTTAAATATATAAAATAGAAATTGTCTAGTTTAAACAAATTTTCCTTTTTCACATATACTAAGAAAATCTTCAATAATAATAATTAACTAAATGCCTAAAGGGATATTTCTAGTATTACTTTTTATCTATATGAAGACGAATTAATGTTTATAATATTAAAATTGTTGAAAAATTTCTATTCAAGTAATGGTGATCAATATCTCCTTTGAGAATGTCCATAATTAGATCCGTAGTCAGTTTTGCCATACCCCCCGTAATTAGGCGAATCGTAAGTAGCCGGATAACCTCTATCATCATAACTTGTTGCAGTATTACTGCTATAACCTGCTCCACCACTGCCGTAAGCTTCCCCACCACGTGCTTGAGGAGGTGGTACTGATTTGCTATAAGCAGAAGCGGAGTAAGCATCATTTTGACTCGGATAAGCAGTAGGCTGCGGTGGGGCATAGCCTCTTGCATCTGCTGGTGGTGGAGCTGTATAATTCTGATATTCGCCTGATTCATAAGCCCCAGTACCGCTTGAAACGTTAGGGGCGTAACCGACGCCTCCTGGTTGTACATAAGGGTTAGGACCACCTTCATAGCCTTCGGAATGTCTTGGTGGTTCATAAGCATTCGGCTGACCATACCCTTGTTCATATCGAGTATCAGCGCCAGCGCCTGTACTCGCGTAACCATCTCGAGATCCGTATGCGGCGCTGGAAGAAGCTGCATAATTAGTAGGTTGAGTATCATAACCTGGATATTGACCTTGCGGATGACTGTAGCCATTAGCGCCGCCGGGTTGTGTTGAGTCGAATCTTCCCCGTTTAGGTCGTGGTCCATTACCAGGCCCATAACCACTTCGATCCATTGGACGAGATCCTCCACCACGATGTTCACCGCCACGACCACCACGCTGGAATCGTCCACCACCTCGGCCGCCCTCTTGACGTGATCCAAAATCGCCGGAACCCCGGCTGCTCATACCGCCAACTCCGCGACGCTGAAAACGGCCACCACCACCACGACCACCTTCTTGACGTAGAGTCAAACTGATAAAAGAAATTTCATAATTCTAATCTTACCTCCAGGAGCTCCTCTTCCTCTTGGCGGGCCACCGAAAGCACCCCGTTCGCCACCTCGTCCTCGCATCATCCCACCTCGGCCACCACGAGAGTCCATTCCACCTCTACCTCGCATCACGCCTCGTCCTCCTCGGCCTTCAAAGCCCCGACCTCTAGGTCCTCCACGGCCGCGAAATGCCCCACGAGCAGGCGGGGGAGTTGTTTCTTCCATTTCTTTCTTTTTCTCGCCTCTAAATAACAAAATAAAAATCAAATTAATAAAAGAATCGTTAAAATTTATAATCTGAGACAGTAGAAAAAAAATGCCGGGAGTGTGAAATGAGCGCTTCACATTTTAAAACATGCCTAAAATTTGTTTAAATGTACATAAATAGGAATAATATCTATAAAATTATACTTACATTTTGAAAAATTAAAATGAAAGGTTTGAATAATATAACTTTTTTGTCAATAAATCAAAGAATTTTGAATAAAATAACACCTTTAATGGCTTTGGTGAACTTGAGCAATTTTCCAAGCTTGGGCTTTTGGCTTGATTTCGTTATTAGTTCCGTTGATTTCCGTTAGGAGATCCAGCGATTCAACTGCCATCTAGGTGGCCTAAAATATTTAAATTTTCAAATTAAAACTAAAAAAGAAAAAAGAAATAAAATATAATAAATTAGAAATCTATTTTAAATAAAATGAAATACCAAATTTTAAAAAATCATATTTTTTTATTTTAGGAAAAATTTATTTTCTACTTACTCTTTTGAAAATCGATTTCGTAAATCTATATAGCTTTTTATTTTTTTTATCTTTAAAAAATAATATTACTATAACATGTAGAAATATTTTTTTCCGATATTTTCTTTATTTATATTATTATAAAATTTGACCTTATATTGAAAGTTAAAATTATTTAATTTTTAAATTATTGAAATGAGATATAGTAATTTTTAAACACAGCGGTCGGCCAGCTGAAACCATTTCAAGATTCCTAACTTCCGATTAATTATATCCAACTTAATTATATTTTTTCTTTCAATTTTAAAGTGAAAGTAAATTAAATTATAATAAATCAATTTTAAGTCAAGATAGAAGCTAAATTCTGTATCATAAATTAGTAAGATAGAATTTAATTCGCTCATAACATAAAATTAATTAAAAAATAATATTAAAATGACTAAACTAGTCGGAAGCCAATAATCACCTGACCACCACTAATTTTAAAATATATATTTTGAAAAATATAATATAAAAATACAATTTTCTTTTTTCTTTAATCTATTTTTTATTATTTTATAAATTAAATTTATTTTATATTTTATTTTATATTTTACTTACCAAAATTGTTCAATGGACAACACTCGTTTAACCTAAAAATAAAAAATATATTAAAATATTACTTAATTTACCTTTATATTCTTAAAAATATATTTTTTAATTCAGTTTTTTAAATAAGTGTGAGAATAAAATTTTTCATTGAAATGTGTTATCTGTATGAAGTTATCTTTGGAAAGTTGGCGTTCATGATTTGTTCATTTTGCTTTGCTTTTGAGTTGAATACCTTCGCTGCTGTTTTTTCTTCGCTATGATGAATATAAAATGGCTAATGGAGTACTTATATTTCTATTGAAGAATTTAATTGAAATGTTGGAAATTTTTTTTTTATTTTCACAATGGGCGGATGCATAGGCATTCGACGTGCAAGAAACGAGAGTAATAACGACAATACTAGAAATGATAATAGACCTAATTCTGGTAATTCTTAAAATCTTTTGTCACCTTGGGTTATATTCATGATTTAGGTCAACAGCGATAAATATTTAAACAAAAAAATTGGATTCCAAATTTATAAATAAAGTGATGTTTAAAATAAATTATTATAATTTATATTTAAAATTTTTTTAGTTTCTTTATAAAGATATGATTTCATTTATTTGTCAATAAAATTGAAAAAATAAAGGCTCTCCTTTTTTTTTTATTAAACTGCATCATATGGAAGGCCCATTAGGTTCAGAAGTTGCTAGTTAATTCAATATTCGCATGAACATGTTTTAAAGTCTTTGAGAGGAACATTTAAAATATATACGTCAGAAAACGTCAAGTTGTGATTGGAGACTTATCTTCGTTTCTCTACTTTCGGTAAAGCTCAGTTCGATTCGGTTCAATTCAAATGGATTTTTATCTAAACAATTGATACTTATTTCTATACATTTCTAAGCAAATAGGCTTTCAGTTTCACTAGCAATGGCTATTTAAATATTAATAGTTTAACTCTAAACCTTACACGCGCGGTCAAAAGACTATTTTTGAAATTTCGTATATATGTTACTGTATCGTCATTTAACTTATTGACTTTTCTTATAGTATAAATACAACCCATTTTTCAATATTCAACTTTTCTTATTGTTTACTTTCTGAAAAAATTCCATAGCCTGTCTTGCCTTCCACAAGCGGTCATTTGACCGTTCACGGTAGGAATAGGTATACATGAAGTGTCGGTAGGTTTAGTGTTAAAATTCAAACTGAAGGAAACCGAGATTAACCTCCAAAAATAGAAGAAAGAATTAGGAATTAGGCTATTTGTAAGAAAAATTTTTAGCATGCTGTCAGCCTGTGGATACTTGAAAAGCAATTTTCGATGTACGGATCTTTATGAAATTTTATATTTATGCTTCAGGAAAAAATGTATCTCATTTTGGAATAGATAAGTGATTTTTGAAAGTAACTTGAAAAAGAACAATTGTTATCTTTAAACTGCAATTTCCAAATTTTATAAAAAATTAAGATATTTAATGTGAAATTTCTTAAAGAATTTTCTCTACATGTATCCATAGTTTGACTATTTTTTGAGAAGGTCGGATTTGTTATGGACTTATAAGTTTATTTTTAATTTAGCTCCTATTATTTTCATAATTTTTTTAAATGCCATTTTTTTTTAGGTGCTACTCGCAAACACCAACCTCTATGTCATGAAACAATCAGATGGAAATCAGACGTCCCATTGACAGAGGGTCAACTACGTTCAAAACGTGATGAATTTTGGGACACGGCCCCAGCTTTTGACGGCCGTCGAGAAATTTGGGATGCCCTACGTGCAGCGGCTGTCGCTGCTGAGGCTCTCGATTTTGCCCTCGCACAAGCAATCCTTGATGGAGCCAACGTCTCAGTTCCTAATGGTTCATTTTTTCATTATTTAAATATATCGCACACTTATATGAAAATTTACAAATAGATGTAACTCCGTCAATTGCAAACTTAAGAGGCTATAAGAGATATATGTATCAAAATTAACCGCGTGGTATATAATCAATGTGGAACGTGGGGAAAATACCCTGGTAGGCTCTATTTGTTAATAAGTTAGTATGCAAGAGTATGTTGTAAATTGTTGCCTCTTTAACGTAAATTTGTTTTAATTTCTGTGTAGTTTTTTACTTAATATTAACAAAAAAAGAGGCAGGTTGCCACAATCAGTTCTTTGGATATCATGTCTAAAATGAAGAGTTTCACATAAATTTGTTTATTTAGAAGACAAACTAAGTTATAATACTAGTTCTCTGTTGTGAGTTCAATCATAAAGGAGTGATACTCAGTTTCGAAATACTTCGAATTTAACTATTTTCTAAATAAATTATATTCTTGAGAATTTTTTCATTAATCCAAAGAAGCTTTTCAAGTTAAAATTAAAAAAAATTATCCTCTTAGCGGAAAAGAAGGAACCCACTAAATCCATTAAAGAGTAATGTTGTTAGTTGTAAAATGCAAGTTTTACCATAATCTGTACTTGTTGTACAAGTCAAAACATAATCAACAAATTAGAACTTTTGAGTTGTCTTTTACCGGACAAACTATTTTCATCTTTATAATACTCATTACTCTACCTAAGATATTTCTGAGGTGCATCACATATCTATGTTTTCTGACATTTATTTTTTCCATATAAATAAATTCTGTTATTACTGCTCAACTGAAAATTTGTTAGCCTTAAAAGTTAAGCGCTCATCTTATAGTCTGGTTATAAAAACATTAATACTTCATTAATTTATCATTTAATAATTATTTATAATCTTACTGAAAAAAAAGATAAGGCAATGATGAAATTATGATTGCTATATAGGGGATTGGTTTTTAGTGCAAAGAACAGATCATCAACCTGAGAAAATTCCCAAATAGAGGATAGAATAATATTTAAAAAATTACTAAATATTAGGTGAAATTAACAACTTGGTAGGTTCATTCTCCAAGCTCCATAATCTCTCTATGGACTTATTTTTTTTAACTTCTGAAAAAAATTCAAATATAAAAATATTAAACCAGTTCTTTATTATAATATAGAATTATTTGTTAATTATTCTCTTAAATTCTCTGGCCAAATTGATGTTGCTTTTTTTAATTCTCAAAAATTCGGAGTTTTATTCATTTGATTGAATTTAAACTAAAAGTGAGAAATTGGTGCGAGACATTTTTTCTATTTTTTTTTTTTGCTAATTAAGGCAAAATATAATAAAAATAATCATGAGCACTTCCGCCCTGGAAGAGCTATAATGTTAATTTTAATTCTTGGATTGCGAGTAATTTTACTATGCTTTCAGTTAAAAAATCATTTATATTATTTATTTATTGGCGTTGGAATATTTTTGTCGCCTCTCAACATTTTTATTATTTTTAATCATTTTTTCAGGATTAAAATTTATTTTTATTGTTTTATAAAAATGTTATTTTTATTACTGTAATTGAATAAATATTATTCCAAGATTGAATAATTTATGAAAAAATTTTGGATCAGGCTTTTCCTGTTTTCGAGAGTGATACACCGATGCTTACCAATTACAGCAAGAGTCCTGTTATCTATTCAATCTAATTTCTGATTATTATTCTTTTTAAGGTTTTTTGACGGAGTGTTATGACGAACTTGGGACTCGATATCAAGTTCCAGTTTATTGCCTTTCGTATCCAATAAATATAGTAAAAGCAGATAGTGGACGTGATTCCCCTGCAGATTGCTCAGGTATTTATCTAAATAAGTATTTCTTCATTTTCATTTTATTAAATTTTTTTATTTTAATTTCCAGAACCTGTTGATGGTGGTTCAGAAATTGTTTTGAAACTCCGACTATCATCCACATGCCAAGATATCAAATTAATCTTGAGCACCAAAGACACAATAGGAATGGCCAAAAAAAAATTACAAGTTTGTATTATTATTATTATTAAATCAAACATCAAACGGTCATAATTATATATTTTTTTTAGAGCCAGGAAGGAGTAGAACCTTCTCGGCAAAGGTGGTTCTTCGGTGGCAAACTCCTTGGTGACAAACAAAGAATCGAGGAGGCTAAAATCCAACCTGGATATGTAGTGCAAGTGATAGTTAATCAAGAACCAACCACAATGGCAAAAATTGATAACTAATTTGTGATTAAAAAATGACAGACGTGCCGTGTCTCACTCTTTTTGACATGAGAGATTACAAAAAAAGTGTACCTGAAGAAAAAAATTTTGGCTTCTTTTGCATTTATAAAAGCCAGCCGGCTTGTTTATAATATAAAATTTTTTGCATAAGGCTTTTTTAATTGAATTGAACTAGCCTAATAACATCGGGACATAAATACACACATATATACACACATTTATACGAGGTATTCTGGAAAAAGAACAAATTATAAAAATATACTCATCTACAATAATGTATTCAGACATCCATTTATCATGTCTAAAAGCAATATTGACGGTTAGTATATTCATAAACCGGGTTTATCTTTCAATACTAATCTCTTATATAATTAAGTAAAATAATATTAAAAAATAAAAAAAAAAGATAAATAAGCATATTTTATTTTTTTTTCCCAAAGTAATTTTTAATATATTCTATATAATACTCTAAAATATTTTATTCATTTTTATTTTTTGTTTATTTTATGTTCAACTTTGGAACGAACATATCAAGTCACTTAAGTAAGTGTATAAGTCAAAGTAGATAAATTTATTATTTTAATATATATATATATTAAATTAATAATTATCATAGTTTACCAAGTTATATAAATAAATAACACTTTTTTTTTTTTTTTTACTTGTGCCAGAAATATAAATGTAAATAACTCAAGTTTGAAGATTCAATTCAAATAGAATTGTCCTCATCGAATTTACTTATATATATAAACATAGAATTTGCTCAATCAAGTTAAGCGTGATCGACAAAGTTCAAAGGATATTCACGATATTTATGTTATATATAGAGTATAATAAATAATTGCATTATCATCTTATGAGGATATTTAGAGTGTGTACACTTTTGATATTTGATATTAAAAATCATGTAAATAATTTCATTATTTTATCAGACTGAAAATAAAATATAAAGAAATTACCTCAAATGCTACATTTAAATAATAATAATAATAAAAAATTAGTTTCGTTTTGAGGTAGGTTTTAATGTATATTTGAAATTTATATAAAAAAATTGCATTTATTTAAATTTTAATGATGTTAATCGATTTAATAAATAACATCACAAAAAATGTAAAATGAAATGTATAAAAAATATATTAAATTTAATTTTATTCTTAATGCTTACGAATTAATTTTCCGTCCTATGAAAAATTATTCGTTATTGAAATACTTTTTTTTTTCACTTTAATACAAATATTCATTTATCATTTAAGGCAATAATATTTGCTAGATGGTTGTTTAGCATAAATGCGCCTTTTGCATTCAAACCAGGATATTCCACTTTTTGGATAATGTTTTAATTCCAAAAGTGTTCGCTTGATGTCAACAAAAATATAAGGGGAAAGCTTAGAAGTGATAAAAATATTTCACAAATGCAAGATGTTATCAAGAATCCGTAAGCTGAGAGGTCCTGGGTCGAGTCCAGGCGGCGCCATTTATGACAATCAACCATCTCGCGAAAATTATATTATCTTAAACGATATATTGTTTGATGCTTTACAATCTATTAGGGC
This sequence comes from Anisolabis maritima, assembly GCA_010014785.2. NCBI lineage: Eukaryota > Metazoa > Arthropoda > Insecta > Dermaptera > Anisolabididae > Anisolabis > Anisolabis maritima. Next base: position 7,435 of record JAAAKE020081768.1, on the reverse strand, counting down.
GTTATTTAAAAACCACTATCTCTTTCTAATGAGCCGTATATTGATTTATTTAATTAGCAGGCATATCTTGACGACATTTTGGCGATAACATTGTAATTCTTACGGGAGTTGGGAGAATCTTTCTTTTCTGGCAGGAACTTACAGGAGACCCTTTTAATCATAAAATTCACATAGTCAAAATTATATATTAATTACTTTATATATATTTTAATTATAATTTTTTGGCCAAGTATTTTTTATGTTATTTTGTTGACCGTTCGATAGTTTTTTTTGTATATAGTAATATTATATTAATTACTTTGATATTGATTTGAAGGTCTTATGGTGCATGCTTTTGGCATTTAGCCCACATCATCCGTTAAATTAAATTAAAAAATATTGATAAACTTTTATTATTATATAATATTTTTTGAACTTCATTTCATTATCTAAAAATGTTTTTTACCATTAAAATTTCTTTTTTTTTTTGTGTAATTATTTCTTATATAATTTTTGTCAAAATTTTTTGTAGGATATAGAATTTTTTCTTTATATTTATTTATATATGTATATAAAATTCTCTTTTTGAATATGTTTAAATTTAATTAAGACAATGATGAGGAAACTTACCCTGGGATAAGATTTTGAAGGAGTGACTCATTTATTTTGGAAGTCTTTTAAGGTATCTTAACTCGTGAGTCAACCACACAGCTGTTGAAAGCACTAAAAGTGATCCGCTTTGATGAGCAATTGCTAAATATGTTGGTACATAGGTCAGTAAAGTTGTAATACCAAGAGCAACCTAAAAAAGAAGAGAAATTTATTTTATTCAGATGAATGCTGTATTGTTCAGTGGGCACCTATTTTGTTGTTTATTTCGTGCACACCCATCTTAAACCCTGCCGACCTCTGTCAGCTACAGCACTTGAATTTATTTTATTTCCTATTTCCAGCAAACTTAATCATTCCTATTTTAATATTTTCAAACAGGCCGTGTCATGCAAGTAAATATCCTATCAACATTGAAGAAAAGCATTCTTTTTTCTGATAGTCCATTATAAAAATGAATTCTTTCTTAACGGTCCTTAACATTCAGCAACTGTCTTTCCTCGTCCATATCCAATGTGTGATAATCTAATTAAAATCCAAATTTCTACTTATAATTTAATTTTTCATTAAATTTAAAAAGAAAAAATCACCTATGCAGAACAATTGTACGCAAGACTCTATCCCTTTAATATTATCATTAAATCTGACACCAGAAAAATATAAATTAAAGACATACTGGGAAAATTCCAACTTTACATTTCTTCTTCTTTCCCATAATTTGCTGTCGGCATAAAAAATCATGGAAGCGACCAAAAGAGAGAAGGAAGTAAGCCAGCATGATACTTTATGGGAAAAAGGGAGAGAAGCACTTAAGGAGCAGGAGAAATATCATTAACTCTGTCATCATGCCCTCACTAATTGTGAGCCCGTGAGTGTAAATAATAATACAGATTTTTATTTTTTAAAAATAACAAATCATAAATTCCTATCAGTTATTGGATTAGGTTCATCATTTATTATTGTCGCCCGGACCGGTTGAATTCTATCACTATTATTACTTACCTGAAAGCAGCCTAAAAAGGCAAGAGTTGAGACAGCATATCGAGCTCGAGGTGGAAGAGGCACTCGCCTGGATAACAAATACGTAGCAATGATTGCTGCCAATGAAGTAGTTCCCTATAAAATTGAAATAAACAAATTAAATATTAAACTATCAAGACGGTTATAGTAGCAATAGTAAAACATTGTTGAAGTTCATTTTCCCATTGAAATTAAGCAGATATGGCTGTATATTTAATTTGTTTTTTGATCCCTCATTCTCCAAGTTGTAGAAAGATAAAAAAAGAAAAAAAAATCAGGGAGATAAAGAGCGATATTTCGGTCAAAACATTGCCGAGTTTTAGCAAGAGGAGCCTCTTCATTTCAACGAAACATTATTAAAAGCTTGAGGATGTCCCAACCTAGCACCGAAACATTGCACCTGAAGAAATAAATTATTTTCGTCTGATTTCTCTTTTTTTTTTCTATCTTACTACAATCATCTGGTAGTCTGCTTATCAATTAAAAAAATAATAATAAAGGAATAAGAAGGTAGATTGCAACAAAAAGAAGCCCTTGGATGCCAAAAGTCGAAAACGTTTCGGACATATTAGTCCATCTTCAGTCACTTATAGGCTATTTGTGATCAGGCCTAATTTTGTCCGAAACGTCTCCTTTCGGCTTTTGGCATTCAAGGGCTTCTTTTTGTTGCAAACTACCTTATTATTCCTTTATCAGCCTCCAACAGCAACTGACTACTAATCAAAAAAAATAATAAGTTTAACTGATAAATAAATGAATAAAAAAAAAATTACTTTATACCATTAATTAACAATAATGTCGCTCTTATATATATACATTGTTATATGAATTTCAAATACATGCTGACCTTGGGTATAAATTCGACGATCAAATTGGACTGAAGATGAACTAGTAAATTTTGTTTGAAACGACTCCATTTGGAGTTTTTATTGACCATTCATAGACTGCCTTATTCTGAACCTGTCTTCTCCTATATTAAAATTACAACAGAGCATTTTCTTCTTTCAAAAATAAAAAATAAAACTCACCAAAACTCTATGATCAAATTGAACAGTTGTTGGATTTTCAAAAAAATTTTTAATCTTAGGCGATAAAGCTAAAATATCTTCAGGAATCCATCTATCTGCCATTTTTGGAAATGAATTGTAAACTAATCCGGCTTCCAATCCAGCAACAAAAGCTCCTAAAAAGGAATAATTATTTATATTAATGATATTTTGAAAATTAAAATACAAATTTAATAATCAATTGAGTGAGTGCAAAAGTGGCTCATTATTCAATATACTAAAACTCATTATTACCAGAAACAGCAGTAAGAAAAACAAGCCCTTTGCTCGAGTGTGAGAGCCAGCGTAGACGCCGATGAGCAGTCGTTGCAACGCCTTCTAATTTTTGAGAAGGCAAAAGTTGTGTCAAAGAGCCCCAAAGTAATAAAGCATAAAGTCCGAATGCAGTGGCCAAGTGAGCTGCAAGGCGATATTGAGAAACCCGAGGTACAGCATCAGCAGCTTGGAATCGTTCTTCTTCAAGGCCAGATTTTACCATATACCATCCGAGAAGACCCTTTTAAAAGGTTCTTAATTAATATACTAGTATATCTCATTCGGCATTTGTACCTACAACTTTTAGAAATGAACTCATTTAAAAGAATGAATTTCAAACTCTAAATTTTATTAAAATCTTAGTTTGAATGCAAATGTACTCTTTGGTCATTAATCAAATAACTTAGCAATTGCAGGCGTAAAAACCAAATGTCTTTTCTCTCATGACTATTTTAAAATATATTATTTGCAAACAATTAATCCAGCTAAGATAAACCTAGCAATAAGTATGAATGGTTCGGTTCATCAATTTATGATATAATTCCCTATTGTTTACGAAAAATAAAGGATCGTTAAATAAAAGAATACAATTAAATAAGATCGAAACATTTCTATTTGAATTAGATATTAAAGTAATTAATATATAATTAAATTAAATAGCTATTCAGAGATTAATATTCAATATATGCATTGAAGCAAGCTTGCCTAATAATAGTTTAAGATAAATGAGTGCGATGTAATTGTTTTGACTGGGCCCCTGGACTTGGACCATCCACTTTTGCTTATGCTGCTACCAAGACTCCCCGGCCCACTGCTGTCGAAAGAAAAATTATTTCTCTAGCAAGGATACAAACATAACCAATCAAAACAATCATCTTTATCTTATGCGGAAGTGTTTTGAAAACCACCATCTTTTATCAAGAATAAGTTATAGGTTATTTAATATTTTTTGTGATAAATATTTTTGTTGATGGATGTTGAAGTGATATGAATCGAATTCGGGATCTCCAGTTTGGCGATGACATCGGTGTGCTTCCTTTGCACCAATCAACCAAGTGGTCGAGAATCCAGAGGGCTGAAGATCCCGGGGACCAACAAAAATATGCTCACAAATAATGTCATATAATTAGATGGTCAAGAATAATAATAAATATTGTATTTATTCTCATTCTATTTTTGTTGTTGAAACATTAAACCCGAAAAGAACCATAGAGTCGAAACGAATCTTTATATTGTTTTATTTTAAGTAGCTGGATTAATACATATATAACACGATATTAAGAGTGCTGTTGTTAAATATAAAGGCTGATTTAAAAAAAAACTATATTTAATCCATTACCACACAAATTTGGTTATAAAAAAAGAAAAGATTACATTTGTATTTATAATGTATAATAATAACTTAGAGTTATGAAATATTTTCATTTCACAATTTTTCACATTTTACCATAAAAATATTTTAATTTTAATAAAATTTCAAAAAGAACTATCTTTAATCCAATTTATGTATTTTTTCAAAATTTCTGTATCTGAACTTTAAGTCATCAGTGAGAGGTACAATCATAAAAACGTTTGGAACCTCTATGTTTAAAATGCTTTAAAACCAAGCTTAACCAGAGTTTGCTAATAAGATTTATTAAATTTTTTGCAAAATACCTGAGCTCCAATTAATGATCCATATGCAATCACTCGAATTTTCATAGCTCTATTAAAATATCCACGCATCCAGAAATAACAGGCAGGAATGAGAAAGACGGCGCCAATGGCTCTTCCCCACATCCTATGTCCATATTCCATATGCCAAATCCATTTGAATTCTTCAAGCGTCATATCTTTGTTGGTTCTTGAAAACAACATTGAACACTATGTAAAATGTGGGGTCTAAATGTCTGTGATTTGAAAATAATTATTACAATTAATAAATATTAATAAAAAAAATTACATTTTGAATTCAGGATATTGTTTATAGCGATTAAATTCCTCTTCCCATTCTTGAGATGTTGTGGGCATTTTTTCTCCAAGTAATTTCCATGTTACCATAGAAAGTCCAGATTTTGTTAATCTTGTAATACCACCTAAAATAAATAATAAAAACAAATCTTTTAAGAAATAGTACAATAAAAATAAAAATTTATAAACGCCTTCTTTTGCATATAATTCAAACTATTTTTAATAACGGTTGTTAGTTGTATTCAACTAAAATATGCAAAGCCAAGTACTGCTGAATCTCGACTGGGTGGCCTCCGAGAAACAAAGGTGCTGAATGTCCACCAAGTAGATATCGAATTGAATTTTTCATACAAATATTAAATCGCATACAAGATGATCTTTGATGCTCTATATGACTCCAATTGAAAAAAACAACTAAAATTTCACTGATGGACCAGGAAAACCAAAGTCAAGATAACTCGTAGAGGTAAGGTGAAAAAGTTTTATGCGAATTAGTAAGGCTTTTGTATTCATGGGAAAGGAACAATGAAAATTGTATATGCAAGAGAGCCAAAATCAAAATATATAAAAAATCAAACAAATGGGAAAAATGTAGACAAGGAGATATAACTATATAGAGGACAGAGCCAGAAAAAAAGTTATTATTGCCTAGTTATAGTTGATTTACTTGCAAATAAATAATAAATGGTGTCTTTATGTCATTGCTCTAGGATTTGTTCCTTTCTTACATCAAGCTCTGATCAATTTGGAAAAAGAAGCTCAAAAAAAAATGAAAAATCCTATTTGGTGCGCGAAATTGTCAAATATAAAATTAATGATTTCTAGTTTAATCTTCTCAGCTAAAAAATTTTTATAGTGAAATAAAAAACTATTGTTGACATACCTAAAACGACAGCTCCAAATACCATCCCACTGCATCCTAAGAGCCAATATCCTACTAATTTTTTATTAGAAGGTAAAGATCCAACGTTGGATGATTGTTCAACGGCTAATGTCGTAGTTCTTCGTAAATTTGAGGATATCTAAAAATAAAAAAGTAAATAAATTGAATTTTCTTATTTATTAAAATTATACTCACGTTTATTGGCTTTTGTTTTGTTAAGAATCCATGAACATTTCTTTTAATGACCGGCCGATTATTGCTCAACTGAAAAAAATTAATAAATAAATAAGAAAAATTAAATAACATATTCTGATAAATTAACATTATAATAATAAAATATTTTATTTACAATATTTAAAGAATAATTTGAATGTCTACAAATATATGAAGATAATTTCAACATTTTATAATAATTTTAAACAATGACGATGGAGGATATATAATCATTTAAAATTAAACTGAAAATATTTAAAAGAATTTTATTAATTATTTAAGGAAAATTCTTATAATTATATTTGGTTGACAGATGGGCGTTGTCATGGAAGATTTTCAGATGAGGCATTTTATTTAAAAAAAAAAAGAGAGAAAATAGTTTAAAATAAAAAAAATTTCATTTAAATTATTTTCCAAAATTTGAAAATCAAAGGATGTCTCAAGATATCCCTAACATAAACTCGAATCAATCAACAGGACGCTTCCCTGACTTTCCTGCTTTGAAATGAAAGGCACCACCTATGACTCTTTCTTGTTTCTTAACATCTTCCGAGGACAAATCCGGTATAATTAACAAGAATAAAAAAATAGATATTGAATAATGGAGATTTGTTTTGAAAAAGGTAGTGGTTTTCAAATCAATTCAAGTGAATATATCGTTTAAGATAAATGAGTGAGATAATTGTTTTTACTGGGCGTCTCCTGAACTTGTACCACGAACCATCCACTTTCGCTACCGTTAAATCAAGACACCTCAGCCAGTATAGGGATAGTATACTAAAACATTTTTAATTTCCGAAACCCAGAGATATTTAGAGGCAGGGAGGACGGTGTCATCAGCATACTCTTAACCTTCCTAAAATCTAAGAGTTATCTAAAATCTAGAGGTTAGAGGTATTGACATTATCAATAGCGATAACCTTAAAAGACAAGGGACTGTTTTTTTTTTTTGGGATATGGAAGCATAAGGTCCGATGGACCTATTGTATAATGACTACTAGTCACATGTAACCAGGAAGTACAGAAGGAGAGAGTGATGATTTTAAAAGGTGCTTGTTGAGGTTGAATTTGAAGGTTTTTGGGAAGATAGTATTAGTAGCGAGGTTATTCCAATCACGGGAAGTCATGGGGATAAAAGATGACTGGAATTAACTAGTTCTACTAGTCGCAACTTTAAGGACATGGGGATGTTGGGACAATGATTCCCATGTTTGTGCGGAGACACTTCTTCAGTGGTCGAGTTGCTGCAAGGAGGCAGTTAGAGAATCATCTCCGATCAGTCTCACTGCACGCTTTTGAATCGTATCAAGAGAAGAAAGCCTGTTTAGAAGCCCCTCTCCATAAGTGGGACCCATACTCAAGATACGGACGAATGTATAGGGTTGTATAGGGTTAGAAGTTGGTGAGAGGAGAAGTAATGCTTGGATCTGAAGAGGATACCAAACTTCCTAGAGGCAGA
>JAAAKE020081757.1:0-23767 GCA_010014785.2 Anisolabis maritima | reverse complement strand
AAGGGAGATTGTAATTTCTTTCTGCACGTCTAAGAGAGGAAAATCATTAATTAAGATATATATATATATATATATATATTGTAATGTATATGCGTATAAATATATAAGGAAAGAGAAGAGTAAGGATGTCTAAGATAATGATCGAAAGAGAGAGAGAAAAAGAGAAAATAGAAGAGGGAGAGAGAAAGAAAGAGGCCTGAGCTTTAAGGTCAAGCAATAAAATGTGGGAGATAAGAGGCAACCATCCTGAAGTGAACCACGGCGCTAATTTCGTTAAGAACTCTCGAAGCAGCAAAAGAAAGCTTGGACTGACTAACAACCTGGCTGAATATCCTCGCTATGGTAATGGCTCTTAATTGCGATGGATCTACTTGCGAGACGTTGCCGGGTCGTATAACAAAAATGTATCCTCTCTCTACATTCTCATTTAATTATCGAGAAGAGAAAAAAATTATTTAAATTACCGGATAGGAGAAATACTCAGGAGGTCACTTCGTTGATAGCGACCACGAGTTACCTGAGTTAAGACAATATTTTTCTGTTTTTAAAATATTTAACTAAAATATCTAAAATTATAAACATTATCTTTTTATAAATAGAAAGAATATGTTGTGTCTAAATACACATCACACAACTTTCTCTTACCTAAGTTAAGGAAAGATGAGTGATGTGCTGTCACACCAGATTTTTTGCGACGTGCCCCTAGGTTGAATGCCAATTGAATACCAATTTAATCGATTTCGTTAGAGCAGTTTAAGAAACAGAGGGGTTACTCTCATTGGTAACACAAACAACGATTCAGTAAAATGGACCCCCCAAATAATTTCGGAGGGAGGGTTAGGGTTAATATACTATTTTAAAGATCAGGTAATAAATAATTGATATATGAATTTTAATCAAAATCGTTAGAGCGAATTTTGAGTAAATCGAAAAAAAAGTACATCAGTAAAGTATTAGAACTCTGGCCGATTTCATTTAAAGCTTCGAGGTGCATGCAACCTCGCTTAAATATAAAATTTCAGCCTCGTACGTTTTTTCGTTTCTGAGAAACACACACACACACATACAGACAGGCAGACAGATAATTTTTCGAGTCCCCTTTTTTTGACTCATGGGACCTCAAAACGTGTATTTCCATTGAAATCTTGACATCGATTTTTTTTTGCGATCGCAATACTTTCTCACTATATATTTCATATATAGGTAAGAGAAAGTAACAATTATTTCTAACTATAGATCCTAATTAGTATAAACAGTAATACTAGTAATATTTATTTTTAAGTATATTAATGCCACTTTTTATAATACTATCGCAGATCCTCGCATGAGTGAAAAATTTTCTTTCAAGTGAGAAGTTTACTTGTTTTTTGGTCTTAAAATTATAAAAGAAAAAATAATAAAAAAATTTTATTTAATTATAAAAAATAAAAAAAAAAAACAATAAAATTTTTATTTTTTATTTAATAATAAAAAATTTTGTATTTAATTATTAAAGAAAAATAATTAAAAAAATTTATTCACTTATAAAAGAGAAATAATAAAAAGTTTTATATTTAATTACTAAAGAAAAATAATAAATTTTTTTTTTATTTAATTATTAAAGAAAATTACTAAAATAATTAAATAAAATTTTTTTTAAATAATTTTATTTTATAATTAAATAAAAAAAATTTTTTTTATTATTTTTCTTTAATAATTAAATGCGAAAACTTTTTTTTTTTTAATTTATTTTTTTTTTATAATTTTAAGAACCAAAAACAAACTTTTCAAAAACTTACAAGCGATTGAAACTGTTACATTGTTTTTATTATTATAACATTTCCTCACCAAATGACCAAATTCTAATTTCATAATTGACAGAAGACGTTTTATCCACTTTTATATCAAATAAATATTTAATGAATGAATGAATCTTAACTCCATTATTTTTACTTCCTTATTTTTGGTTATTTTATTTATTAAAAAAAAAAAGTATATATAAAACAAATTTCGTGTATAGTATATATATATATAAGATTTTTTAATCTACCAAATCCCCCCTCCCCCATCTGAAAAAGCTCCTCTCCGACATCCGGAACCGAGCCTAAGGGACCTGGCAAAAGGGGGAGGGAGGCTTCCGTTTGGTTGTTTACTTGGGGCTCTCTCTCCTCCTTTGACTTGGTTTGTTTGACGAGCCGACCAAATTTGTTTGCTCTGTCTCTTGCAACAGATCACTTGTTCCTCCTACCTGAAGGGGTCGTTTGCTCTATTTGATTTTTCGTTTGCCACTTGATTTCTTCTCTCCTAAAAAAAAAAAAACTTTCTTATGCTATTAAGCAAATATATACATACAAAATGTTTAACTAAACATTATAAACGATAAAGAGAATATCTTGTTATAAGAGAAGTTTCATAATTAAATCATTTCTTGATTAATAAACATTCCACCAATGAATCAATTATAAGATAAATAAAACTAAACGAATCATAAATAAAACTAAACCAATCATCGTTCTGATGTAATTTTGTAAATAGGCAGGTTCACCAAATATTGGTTACTTAATAATCCTTCTATATACTTACACTATATGGACTCTACGTTATTATAATTACATTAGCAAAGTTTAAATATACTTTTTTAAAAAAAAGTATTCGTTGGTCAGACTTGAAACAGGTATTGGCCATCCCTCCTGAAATCCAAAAATCTGTTTCAATAAACTCTAGATCCTTTAACACTAAATAAAACTACATGCCACAAGCGGAGGCATTTTTTTATTAATGAAAAATGAATAAACGCAAAACAGCAAAAAAAAAAAAATATTCAGCCAACATTCATTTGTAACTTCTTTAGGCTTCCAACTATTTTTTTCTAAATTTTTTTTATTATTTACTAGTCCAAAACTACTATCCGCCTCAAAAGAAATTGGTCCAACGCTTTCTTTTGTTTCATATTTATGGGGGATTAGAAGAGGTGCATAAAAAATTCAAAAATAGTAAATGTCATAAAATAACAAATACGTTTATTTTCATTCTTGAGGACATTTACTTTCTCTAAGCTATATGAAATATATAGTGAAAAAGTATTTCGATCGCAAAAAAAGATTTCAACGGAAATACATGTTTTAAGGTCCCGTGAGTCTAAAAAAAAAATGGGTCTCACAGAATAGTCTGTGTGTGTGTGAACAAGATTTCTCAAAAAGGGAAAAACGTACCAGGCTGAATTTTTTTTTTGTTTTTTACAAAAAAAATTTTAATCAATCCTAAAAAAAATAAAAAATTTTTTCTTTTCCAAAAAACAACAACAACAACAAAAAGAAACAAGTAAAACTTCTCAAAATTTAAAAAATAAATTTTAATTGATTGAAGATAATCGTTAAAAAATTATTAATAGGTAGGACTTTGAGCAAATGAAATAATATTTTGCGCAATGTGTAAATATTTCGATATCATTGGAATGACTCAGTACAATAACGGCTGTTTTGCAAATCGTCACTAATTCCATCCGTTTATACGTTTATATATTGAATAGAATTAATGAAGATTTGCAAAACAGCCGTTATTGTACTGAGTCATTCCAATGATATCGAAATATTTACATAAAAACGGAGTCTCAGGGAAATTATTCTTTCATTAACTGAAAGTCTAATCTATTAATAAATGTTAAAACATTTTTGTTTTGATATACCTCTCTTAATATCAATTAATATGAAAAGAAAGCGTTTGTCCAATTTCTTTTGATATGGATAGTATATATCTTATATAAGGGTCTAGTCAAAAATTTACTTAGCCACCCGTGGACGATAGTTACGTCACTTTAATACGGAATGACATTAAGGCCGTCAATTAATAAATGAAAAACGTTGAAACGTTGCCTTTTATTTTAGCGTTATTCTCCGACGTTTCAGAATTTAATGCCATCATCTCTAACAAAAACTGTCCATAAATGAGTCATTAAACTTTTAAACAAACAACTCATTTTCATTCACAAAGACTAAAAAGGGACTCTGAAAATAAAGAGCTATCGCGCTTAATTCGTTTAGATAAGCTTTATATCACTCAAGTATCCGTTTGAATTTGTAAAAAAAAGGGAGTGGGGAAGAGTCAAGGTGGGGGGATGTTATCTCCACGGTGCGTTAATTAAGTTTCATTGCAAATAAGGGTTTTTTGGTAGGGAGGGGGTAGTCATCTGAAGACGCCATACATCACTCTGTCTCGAATTGTTTAATAATTTTTTTGGCCTCCCCTCTCCCCTATTCTTCTATCTCGCCACTTTTGTAATATTTATGTAAATTTCCTAAGCGACATTTTATCTCGAGCTGGCAACATATTATTTTATCATTAAATAATTAAATTTCTTAAATTTTACTGGATCGAGTCATTCAGGTAGGACCTCCTCTCTCTCTTTCCCTCTCCTTACTTTTGCATCATTCATGATCTCATTTGAATAAGAAAGTGGCATTATCATACCTCAATCACAATTACAATTTTTAAATTGTATTCTTCGAGTGAATATTAATTTTTTTTTTCTAAGGCTTTGGAAAAAAAATTACATAGACTTCCTATAAAAAATATTTAGAAAAGTTTTTTTCTGTGAGTTATATCTAAAGAATGTCAGTGGCAAGAATTTTTTTGAGTTGGAATATATCGATCTATCATAAATGACAATTGCATTAGCTGAAAGGGATTCTACAAAAATGACTCCTTCACAAATACATATGGTAGTAATATTTTTAAACTTATACTCATTTAAATTAATTCATTACTGTCGGGAGATTTGTTTTGGTTCTAAACTCGATCGCTTTGTCAGATTTTTTTCTCATATTAGGCCGTGTACAGAGAGAGTGTAGGTTTGATCTTGAGTTACCCGCGCCAAGACAAAGTATTAATTCTATATCCTTTATGTGTCAGACTTAAAATTGGCCGATTTTTTCTTCTCACATTTTACTGACCTCGAATCAAATAAATAATACAACGATGAAAAAGATTAATTTTAGTTATTAAATAAAATATACTTTGATTAATTAAAAGTATATTTTTTTTAATAATAAAAATTAATTAATTAATTAATAATAACAACTGTGAAAGCTTCATTTCCAAAAACGATTCTCCTTTTTTTTTCTTCGTCCATTCCTCCACTGAGAGATTAAATTTTATAATTTTGTCATATAAATAGGATATAGGGTGCCTAAATGTTCACAAACTTTTAATTCGTAACGATTCATTTAGAAAAATTAGGTAGGCATGCGTTCCCTAGGCTTAGGCCTTCCTCGAAGACGCCACCTATATTCAAATCTACAAGTCATTTTACAGCGATATTAATTATATATGAATATTTTTTTATTAATTTAAAAAATAAAAAGACTCATGTTCATAATTAATTTTGCTCTATATAATAATTTCATGATAAATTTCTATTAAAATCACTTGAATAGAGATAGAATTATAGAACAAAGAGATAATAAACAAATAAAGTATTGGGAAAAATGACTTTTGTGGTTTCATTCGAATCCTTAAAAAACAATAGCCACATGAACAAAAGGAAATTGAGCGAGTAATGCAAAATATAAAAGTGGTAGATCGGGTGCCGAGTCGAAATTAAAGAGGCTGTGTGAGTCATGCGGACAAGTTTAATAGAAATGCAGCAGGAACAGAATTGGAGGGGATCAGATGGACTGATGACATCAAGCAGCAACCAAAGGGTTCCAGTGACCCCGGGCTCTCTCACTGGGGGGAGATCTTCAGCTCTTCACAAATGCTATCACCAAATCAATCTCACTCCAATTAAAAAACAACCTCCGATATTAGTAAAAGAATTGATTTATCTTTTATGCAGGCTTTTGAATTAAATTCCCAACTTCACTCTTCATAAAAAATCAAAAGTATTAATAAATGTTTTGTAATCTGGTTTTGTGTAGAAAATAATAGTGTAGTAAAATTATTTAAAACTTCCGGCTTTGGTTAAGATACCGTCATTAGAATCGCTTCAATCCAAAATGCTTGGATCTAATTTAGGTGTAGAACATTAATCTATGTATATATACTAATAGCGATGTGTCTGTGTTTGGAATTATTTAAATATTGAAAACTCTATGAAAAATAGGGCATCACAAAAAAGTCTTTATAAAATATGAAAGCGGGCTGCGCAACTAGTATTATAAGAATAATTTTAAACATTTTCTTTATTATTATTTAACGCGGGAAGATTTGAAACCAATACATATTTTTTTAAATATTTAATAAGTAGAAAATAAAAACTATAAGTTTTTGCCAATTTATCAAGAACTTTTTCAACACGTCACTTATCGTATTCCTCCTGCAGAGAACTCAATTTCTGAGGCTATTTTTTCCAAAACTTACTGTACAAATTTTCCATTTGCTCTTTTTTCTTTTATAACACACACAAGGATACATTTAGGGCAGATGGCAACTACCCTAAATTTAAAATGACATCCAAGGTAGACTAATTGAAATTGTACTTGCATTTCATATGACGAAGACGGGACGTCATAACGAGTGAGCAAGGGTGAATATTAAGGCTTAACTGAAAAAAATTAACAGATTAAAAATATTTGATTAAAATTTTTTTAGTTGAACTTTGGTTAAAATGTTTTCTGATCAGTCAAAAAAAGAGATATGTTTAATCATTGAGAAAATATTTGAATCAAAGATGAACAAAAAAAAATTTAATCTGTCTACTAACTTTGAATCTCTCACAAAGATCCAGCTAACTCCTATCAAAATTTTAGCTGTTTTTTTAACGATTCAACGAAATTATCCAGTTAATGTTTTTAAACGAATTTAGTTAATTACTTTAAATAATATATTTATTAGATGAGAAATTCTGCGGAGCTTTCTTTGATTACCAAATTAGTATAATCTTTAATCAAATAAAATTCCAACAAATTTGAACTTTAATGAATTCATGTAATATAAAAAATGTCTGCTGCTTATAATTTTGCTTTTGTTTCATCGAATGATCGGTGTATTTTTTAACCGTTTAAGGAACTAACCGGTTATTCTGAGGGTATTGTCACCTTCGCACCATCTATCTTATTTTTGATCCGAACCGAAATTTATGAATTTTTTATTGATCCGAAGAGAAGATAATCAGACGGTGCGAGGTCTGGGTTGTAAGGTGGGTGTTCGAAGTGAAAACGTTACTCCGCAGATGGCTTTATTCAGAAAACGGAATTCTATTAACAAGTTATGATGAAATTAATGTCACGATAAAATAATATATAGTTCAAGAGAATTGATTTATTTCTTGTTTTATGAAATAATTTATTTAAAATATTTAAATCAATTATTTATTATTTTATTATTCGAGTGGCGCTGATTTTTTAACACAAGTAAAATAATTTATTTGTGTCCGGACATATTATGCTTGATAGGTCTTTCACCGATGATTGATAATTTAATAAAACACCATAAAATATCAAAAGGGGAAAAAAAAGAGATTGTCTTTATGATGGCCTCAAATATTCCACGGAATCGACAAGATTTACCTTCCTTCAGAGGTTTTAAATTTTTATTGAAATAATTAGTCAGGCCATGCCCTACTTAATTTCTCTACTCGGAGGCTGCGGATCACGATTCCTCTCCCTCGGTAGTTATATCGGCCCCTCAATCGTTACCTCTTTTCTTCTATCTTCTTTTTCATTCCTTTGTATTTTTATTTTTTAATTCGTTTATAAAAAAAAATCTTTTTTTAGAGAATTATGCATTTATTTGTTATTATGGTCTGTCTAAAATTACAAATACTGATCCCAAACTGTGCACATATGAGTGGGTGGAGATAGACGAAATCGTCTGAGGGCCACCTGTGTATGTGAGCGATTGTGTGTGTGTGTGTGTGTGTGTGTGTGCACATATGAAAAAAAAAACATTCGTTCGTTCCCATTTTTTAGTAAATAAGAAATCGGAACAAATTTTTAAAAAAATCGGGTCTATAGCTGTAGCTGACGTCATAAAAACCTTAAAATGTTAAAAAAAAACTCGTTTTATGGAAAATTATATAAAACAGTATAGAATTTTTACACCTACCTTTCACATTTAATTTCTACTTATTAATTTTCATCCAACTTTAAAAGTTCGTTCGATATTGTATTCTTACTATCTGTATGTTTGTCCACAATTTTTTTCGGATTTAAAAATTTTCACTTCGGATTCGGATTAATTATCAAAAATAGACTACAAATCTACAAAAAATTTTAAAATTATATCATGGTAACATGGTTAAACTGGCTGCTAAAATATCATAATTTTTTGTTAGATTCGGATACCAACGTTTATAAATCCACACTATTATGCTGAATGTTGCGAGCGAAGCGAGCAATTCCACAGCCCTTGCTCATTGTTAAGTTCGTTGCGGCAATGCAGAAAGGTTTATAGTTTTTCGGATGTATTTTGAAATTAATTTGGAAGGTGAACATTTATTATACATGCCTATAAGTATGGATTACGTACCGCTTTAGAAATTCCGAACTATAGTCGTCAAGATACTGGGAAGGGGATTTTAAAATCTGAACTGTCCCGGTCAAACCGAGACGAATGGTGATTAGTTTATGTAATTGTTGGACCATGCCTTATAATTACAAATACACGATTGCTTGCTTAATATTTCAAGAAATCACAAGATTGAAAAATAAATAAATTACTAATACAAAATTATCAGAGGCAGTAAACAGATCGGGACAGTTTTGTAAACCGGCCTTGATTCCGGGACAAAAAGTTGGAAACCCGACCTGCTCCGGTCAAACTGGAACGACAGGCTTAATTATTAATGATGTTGTTCTGAAACCCTCCTCCCTTTCATTCCAAAGTTGTTTGTTTGATTATACTAATAAGGTATTATGATATTTTAATATATTCATATTATAAACAAGGAAATATTAGTTAAAAATAAAATAAAATAAAAGATTGGAGAATCAAACATAACTTCTATGAATAATAAATAAAATTTTGAAAGTGTGAATCTGAAATTAATGGGCTATAACGGTAAATTTATTTATCCCAAAAGCGGATAAAAAATTTTCCCAATCAAATTTAATTACATCCTGACCATAAATGAAAATAAATTTTTTCCTTATAAATAATTTATTATTTTGTAAAAATTGATGACAATCAAAATCAACGTCTTCTTAAAGAAATGATAATTTAATTATTTTAAGCTGCAACATTTTATTTCATAAACTGAAAGGCAAAAAATATTTTTCTTTTTCAATTAAAATCCAACAGGAAAAAAAGTAACTGTTAAAACAATTAAGTGCAAATTTTAATGAATTATATATTAACCATACAATCATATAAGAAAAAATATTTTAATTTGAAAAATAAATAGAGGAGTGATTTTATTTCATCATTATGAGTTCAATGTTTCGGCAACCGATTGTGCCTTCCTCAGGTCTCTCAAAAAAAAAAAATCACTCAAAGTCAAATGTTCAGGGAAGAAATTTCAATCTTCCAATAAAGAAAGCAGATAGAATTTTTTCCTTTTTTTGAGGAAATTTTTTGCAAATTTTCTTTTTAATTTATTATTTGTAATTTTACTCTTGTATTCCTCATTTTAATTTTAATTCAGTCTTATTCTTTGAAATTTCCTTTGGTTTTGGGCCCCTTCCAATAACCACTCTTAGTAAAATATTACTATTACACGGAAGGGGATAATTAAAGATTAAATTTCAAAACCTATTAGTATTTCTGGCCTGGCAAGTCACATGTGTCTGTCTATATAATACCTGTATATATAAACTCTTACTTTAACTTATATTTATTCATAAATGTATTTTTACTTTTAAAATTTAGTATTTCAGGTTTAATTAAAAAATTTTGCGCAAAGTGCCTATGTCTTGAAAAATAAATAAAACATTTCAAAAAAATATTTTTATTGAAAATAAAATATCATAATAGATCATACATCAATCAGTATATTTTTCAAAACAAGTAAATATAAAATTTAATACATTAAATTTTCACTTGTTTGTCACGAGCCTGGAAAATATTCTCAGGGCTCGCAGTTGGACAGCCCTGATCTAGTCTAAGCTCAGGTCCCATGGGGAGGATTCTAACCACCCTGATGAAAATGAAGGTCAGCAGTTCTTGAGTAAATGACTGAGGATGTGACTTCATTCTACGAGATTGCAATAACAAAAATGTCCTAATGACTTATTAGAAAAAAATGAAACTACATATATCATATACATAATTTTTTTGTAAAATAATGTAGTAAATAAATAAGTTCGGTTTAAATTTGGTTAAATGTCATTTCTAAAAGTTTATTCTTATTCAAATATAATTTCATAAATCGATTAAATACTAGCGGGAAGAAGTTGGATATATTCAGGCGGAGACATCGAAATATTTTATCAATTATGTCTCTGGAGGATTTCATTTTCTAATGTTTTGATTTTATTTTAAAGAAGGCAACTTTTATAGAATGATTTATGTGACAGTAAAGCAATTGAAATGATGGAACAGGAGCTGGACCAGCGCCAACTGCAAAAATTCTTTCTTCTTATTGAAGTAAAGAATTCTTTCTTGCGAGTTAGAAACAAAGCCAAACGTTAAAAATAATTATTCCCTTCCATCATGTGATTTAATTTAATTGATTAATCTGATTTTATTTTTTGATTTTGGAGAGGATTTGAATGCAGAGAACAGATGTCACCCCCGCTTCGTTTATTCGCATTTTACTAATGAAATTTTTCAAATAACAAAAACTGTTAATTAGAGGTTTCCCAATGACAAGTTTACGATGGAATTTAATTAGAATAAATGTACGAACGACTCGGAGGAGGCCAAAATTTCAAATGCAAACTTTGAAGAAAGCTATTAAAAGGATATAAAAACTAATTAGAGATTAAGTGGGTATAAAATTATCTTTAATCACTGTTGCCGCCTCCGATAGCGACGAATCAGGTGGCTTCAACACGGAATTAGCATAATCGGCGTGACATTTTTTTTATATCGTTTGCCGGATTATCAGTTTGTCAGTTGGCTGGAATAAAGTTTACTTTGGAAATTGCACCCATTTCGTGTAACAGCTGTGGGGCCTCAAATTTCGCGAAGACGCGCTAGTATTTTAACTCAACATGGAATATATTTTATATAAGAAAATGTGCTAGCAATATGGCCACTATAAAATGACGTCATTGCGATATAAATAGCAGTGCGAGTGCTAATGGCTTTGGAGACAGATGCTTCCCAGGACTCCTTCCACACTTGCAGCAATTATTGTCTAATTAGGGTGCTGCAGCAGCCGCACAACGCACCAAAGATTACTCCCGTCAATTTCCATCATGTACTGATTAAAATTAATTTTTTACTTCTTAAACCTGTAGTCTTAGATTAACTAGTCGGCAAGAAATTCGAATATTGTAGATTATAATCATTTTATCAACGTAATACATTATTCAGTAGGACCTTGGATCTTGGCTTGTTCTAAATCGAAAATGGTTAGGGAGGTTTAAATTTATAATAATATTATATTTTTGTTTGCTATGTCAGGCTGCTGATTGGCTATTTAGTATCGCGTCATGATGACGTTGCAATCATAAACTGCGAGCAGAGTTTGCCATTTATTTCTAAAATTGAGATTAGATAAACGCATATAAAAAGGAAAAATATATAGGGGAGTTACTGGTTAATAATATATTTTAGAAGAGAATTTTATTTAAAAGTACAAAAATTTATTATTTGGCGGTTTAATTTACTAAATACATATTACGATAATTTTGGGTTTGTTTATAAAATTATTCTTGAATGATGAGAAGTGGTGTATTTAGGAAGGGGCCGCTCCGAACCAAAAAGGAAAATGAATAATACTATGTTTCTGTGAAAGATTAAAAAAAGGAGATAGTTTTCAGACCATTTGAACTCCAAATCTTAGAGATTCGTCCCAATAAATTTTGGCATGAAAACTACGTATATCTATTTTTTATTCATCCTTTATATTAGATCCACCAGGCTGCTCTATAATATCTACAATAATATTTCTATTCTATAAAATTTATTTATGAGTTGGGGATTAGTAGCCAAAATAAAACTGGCATTCACTATGAGTAGCCAAAATAAGATTGGCATTTTTAATTACTTTTACCAAT
The DNA here is from genome assembly GCA_010014785.2 of Anisolabis maritima. Classification (NCBI taxonomy): domain Eukaryota; kingdom Metazoa; phylum Arthropoda; class Insecta; order Dermaptera; family Anisolabididae; genus Anisolabis; species Anisolabis maritima. The sequence continues at coordinate 11,687 of JAAAKE020081757.1, read as the reverse complement.
CCATCCATCATATAACAATACTGGATCTAAAAAAAATTTAGTGTTTTTTATGAAAAAAAGAACGTATTTCCTGAGAGAGAAGAAAAATATAAAGAAAGAAAGGAAAAAAAGTCGGAAAAGGCAGTAGTAAAAAAAGAAGTGCTGATCGACATGTGAGAGGTGATGAACATTTAATGTTCGAAACATAAAACCTGCAAGAGGCTGAGATGTCTCAGCAACTCATCTCTTCTGGCCCATGAACTTCAATAAAAGATTCATTAGAGGAGGCATCTCATCAGCCGAGATTACCCGTCAAGAAATAATTAATTCTAATATTTTTGGCATTCGAATAATTATAAATAGCCATCATGTGTTTCTTAGGATTTTTTTTAATAGCATTTTATGTTAACAAAGGAAAATAAATGGAATGGACAACCCGAATTCTTGATAAATAATAAATACAATTAACAAGACCAAAAAAATTAATTAAATATATTAGGAGGTATGTAGTAAAATATAATATAAATTTAAAATTAATTTTTTTTTTATTAAAAAAACTAATTATCACTTTGTACTATTTACATTTTGTTATTTAAATTTCATTATTATTACTTTTATTTTATTTTTTTTTTAATTTAATAATATATTATTATAGATGTGGGATGATTGATTATGAATATACGAATTTAAATGGCATCAAGTAATTTGATCTCTCACGATTCAGGTTTAATTTCTTCGTATACAGGCTCCAAGCTACGCCCAAAACATCACTAGGTTTTAATTAATTTTTTCTTTTTAATAATTCAACTACACGACGAGCTTTTTTTTTTCACCAGTTTATTTATGAATTTATATCGACTTATAATATGTAATATGATAAGTAATAAAATAAAATTAAATAACGTTACATTCATTATCACAATTATTTTAAATATTCGTTCTGGACGGTAAGTGAATAAATGATACTTGGATTATGAAACAAGAGTCTCATTACTCAAATAATACTCTCAGCTTAATAATTCAAAGAAATAAAAAGGAATATTTTTTTTCCAAGTGCAAGTACTTCGTCAAAAAATAGAATGTCTTGAGACAATAAAAAACAGTCGGAGTATATTTTTTTATGGAGTAATCAAGTATGACACACGAGGTAGATGACCAGAGGGCCAGCAATTTTATAGCTGGAAAGCATCGCTTTTCAAACGGCATTAAACCAAGAATTTTATTTCACTGGTCAAGATTCAAACAGACAAGTTCTTTGTTTTGCATCTCTTCATCCCAAACTGCCGCTCTTGCCTTCCTTATCTAAAATTTATTTTTTAAGAGAATTTATTTTAAATTAATTACACAATAAAATAAAAGTGACTCTTTTTAGGAATGTCAATGATCAACTTTGTCTAAGAGCATAAAGTAATATGGATGTCAAACTCATTTTAGCCCGTGGGCCACTTTGCAGTCAAGGCAGGCCGCAAAAAATTTTGCTAATAAAACTTCAGCATTTAGAATCCATCTTTTTTACCTGCCAATAAATACACTGGTGCTACTAAAAAACATGCGTGCTAGAATGAGTATCTATTTTTTTTTTATTCATCCATCACAAGGCCGCCCTATATCTATTTCAATATTTCTTTTTTATAAAATTTGTTTATGAGTTGATGATTAGTCACCATTGATAGCCAAAATAAGACTGGCATTCCAATATGAGTAACCAAAATAAAACTGGAGTTCCACTTATGATATGCATGTTTTTTAGTGGCGCCAATGTATCTATTGACATGTAAACAATGATTTATACATTTCACATAAAAATTATCTATAGTGTTCATAAGATGGCACCGCCTGTCCTCATAAATGTTCTTATTTAACAAAATTTTAGAAAATCGCATTATACCACTATGTGTGAAGAAATTGTAAAAGGAATAGGCCATCTGAATATAAATATTTTTTATAGATTTTTAGACCACCAAGAAAGGTAATTTTTCTTTATAATTATTTGATATAAGGCGATCCATTTTCCAAATTTGAGTAAAAAGACCTCTCAAATTTTTCAGAGTCAAAACCCTTGGGAAAAACTTAATTTAATTTCCAAGAACTAACTAATTCTATCTTAAACTTAAATTGATTTGGTTTTAAATAATAAATATAATTTGTAAAAAATTATATTTTTATACTGAAAAAGCCTGAACCTTCACCAAATTTAAAAATATCTATTAAAACAAAATATATGAAACCAGTATTAGTTTATTTTTTGTAATTTTTTCATGTTTTTATTGAAATTTTGCAATTTTTTTTAGTCTGAATTTTGAGGTCTACAAAAATTGTTTTAGGGGCCCGCGAGTTTGATATGCTTGTAGTACAAAACTAGAAACGCCCAATTTGTCTCCGGCCTTGGGAAAAACTTAATTTAATTTCCAAGAAATTCTACCAAGTAGAATCTGAAAAAACAATTCCTTCTTATGGAGATAAAAATTGAAAATAAATATAAAAAAATTTATTTTGTAATAAATTTCATGTACTATATTTTGGGGTGTAATGTAGTTCGCCTCCTCGTGGTACACCCTGGGTAACGCTAAATGAACTACAAAAAAATAAAATGATCAGTGTGGAGTAAAGTACACCGCCTACAACCCAAAAAAAAGTTGAAATGTGATGAAGAGGATACAAGTGTTAAAGAAGGTCAAATAAAAAATTTCTAACAAGAGAAGATTACATCTGACCCTTTCTCCCCAACTTCCTAAACAAACATTCTGACTACGCGACGAGAGTACCGGGAATTTATTCATATAATAGCAAGCAATTAAATTTTTATTTCAACTGATCTAAACACCAAGTGTTTGTTATTTAAAAACTATTAAATGAAAAACATCTCCAGCAGTCACCGATTACAATATTCCGTTCCGATTACATTTTCTTCAACAACAATGAAAATCAACTACACAGCGGCTCAGACCTTATGAAGATCGCTACCACAAGGACTGGCATTTCTTCTCATCTCTTTAAGTATCTTATTTCTCATCTCATCTTTAGTATCGACCTCAGAGCGTCTTCTTTGGGTGAGTAAACTATTATAATATAATTTTTAGAAAATTTTTTCACGACCCACAGTTTAGGAAACCCTGATATATAATTTAAAAGATTTCGACTTTTATTACCTCTGTAGTTTAGGTGGTAGCTGGATGTTTAAATAACAGTAAGTACTCTAGGAGAAGTAGAGAAAAAAGGCTGATTTTCTTCTCCTCGAGTACTTACTTTTATTACTTCTTTATATATAATTTATACTACTTATTATTTATTTATTTAAGCAGAAACAGAAATTCGAAATAGTATTGGCATTGTAATTTATTGTGGAGGATTTGGAAAAAGAAAGGGTCTAAGGCGAAATACAATAGAACTCCAATAAAGGGGATGAAGAAAAAATAAATACAAGGGGTGGTTATTTTACACCTATAATTAATTATTTCTATAGTTAATTCGGTAGGGCTGGAAAATCATTGGTTTATATTTATATGCAGGAATATAAAATAAAGTAGCTTCGCCAGCATATAACCCCCGGCTTAAAAAGTACAGGTTATTCTACTATTTTTTTTCCAAACACAAGTATTTTATTAACAAATTTCTTTAATAAAAATTTTAACCCATCTTTCAAGATCTTTTCAAAGATTTTATTTCAAAATAAAATATTAATGAAATTCTGAAATCTAAGTTTAACATTTGACATGAACCAAAAGTTAATGTAGTTTGTAATTAATTTAATTTAATTACATCAACTTTTGATTCATATCATCATGTCGAAATATTATTAATATAATAAAGGGATTAAATTCATATTTTCCAGTTAATAAGCTTAAAAGAAATATGGGACAATTTGACACATTCAACACCATGAAAATAGCCAAATCGTAAAGATTAGAATTCAAAATATTAGTATAGTATAGTTACAATATTTTCCACCTTTATCACTTGTTCGGTATAAAAAAATATTAAGGTAGTTGTTTTCTTTTTGCAATCCACGTCTGGCGAGTTCGTGAAAATTACCACAGGTAAGACTGGCATTTTTTCCCTTTGCCAGTCTTCCCCTTCTGACAAACAACGAGCCTGTCTTCTCTCCCTTTTGGTCGGTCCTAAATCTTAGAAATAATAAAACAAAAGAAAATTAATAAAAATAAAATATTTGTTTATTTATTAATAAAAACAAATAAATATTTTTATTTTTATTTAAAACGTAGGTTAAAAATTTTTCTTTATCTGTAATGAGTATTCCTTTAAGACTTCCTGTATGAGTTAATGACTCTTACACAACTAGGACAAGAGTTTATTCACATTTGCACAAATGCATCCATTTCTTATAAAAAAATCTTATCTATAGAGAAAAATAATATTTTTATATTTCCAACTCAATTCCTCTTTTAAGAAAAAATAATTAAATATTCAACTTAATAATTTTTTCTGGAGACAATTAGCTGGTCTTTATTAAATGAAAAAATATTTACAACATAATGGAGATGAAGAGATAGGAGAAATATCTAAGTCATCTTTCATCATCCATTTGCAGATTGCCTGGGCCAAATGTTTTTTACGTGAAACAAAATCAGTTTGTGAAACTCAAGCCCGTGATGGATAATGTCAGACAATCTGCAAATAAATGATGAAAGGACTTAAAGTAAAACAGCTGGTTTCTTTTTCCCTGTCACATTTAAAACTTGTATTTCTCCAATAAATAAATAAACTCTATAATCCACTTTGGTGGTTTACCTCATGATATATCATTTGTAAAATTTCCGATTTTTAATTTTGAAAAAAAAAATATCTCGTCAGATATTTATAGTATAAACATTCTTAATATGATAGTAAATTTTCAAACCGTTACACAATCAGATTTTATAATGGAATGTTTGATAAGATGAATTATTGGCTGCTCGTAGACCTGTCCTCAGGTGTTTATAGCCTTTGCTCCAAGACACCCGAGACCTTATTCGAACAATACTATTATATCAAGGCTGCCGGGGCATGAGCTACCTTGCAACCTTTTCTTTCACACACCGAGATATATTCTGACACACACACACAGGTAAATACTTGTACTCACTCCCCCTCCAATACCAACACCAGCGTAAGGCCAAGATAGACGAGATTCATGTCGGGTCAAATAAATTGCACTAACTTTATCTCACCGTAGATTTCTTTATATAAAATGTGGCGGTGCTTGACCACAATGCTTCTCTTCTATTTGTCTCGGAGTCTTTTTTAATGTACGTTAGAGAAATTATCTGAACTAGGTTTTTATCAAAAAAGAAAAAAAAAAACGATTATATTTATTTTCTTGATAAATATAATGAAGAAAAAATATAAAAACAATTGCATTGTTTAATATTAATTTATTCATAGATAGAGATTATATTAAAATATAAATTAAGTGGTTGGTGATTTTCCAAAAGTATTTATTGACACAAATTTTAGAAAAAATATTGAACTATAAATAAAAATCTATTGCATTCTAATTAAATATAATTGCAAGAATCCAAACATATATAATAAATGGGCACTAATTTGGATTTGAAGCTTTTCCAGTTGTTACTGTGGTTAATTTGAAAATAAAAATAAATAAATTGCATTTTAGGTTTAATTATAGTTTATTTGTGTTAAATAAAACGTTTTGGCCACTCATTCTGTGGCCTTCTTCTTGTACAATTCAGGTACAAATCATAAAGTGTCCAACATCACTTCAAATTGTAGATCTCTAGATGCAACACTCTTTGTGATTTGTATCTGAATTGTACTTAAAGAAGATCTTAGAATGAATGGCTAAAATGTTTTATTTCATAGAAATAAATAAACCGAAAATGTAATTTATTTATTAATTGATAATACTAACTTAAAGACTTACCTAAATACAATAAATTTATATATGTACATCAACTACATTGACCAAGAGGAATGGAGGGCTCTCGATTGGATTTAATTGTAAACCTCCAATCACACTTCAAATGTGGATCTAATTAATTTCTATTCTGAAGACGAGTTAAAATCTTTATCGAAACCTTGGCAGAAAATGTGTCGATCTTACTTTTGACTGCAATTTAAAATCGATGAATGAAAATACTGTAAAAACTCTTTAGTAAGATGATAATCAGGACAATTTTTTATCCATCGTATAATGTGCAGATCAGTTTTTTTTATCCGCCCTTCTGGTAATATGTCGGATGGTAGTTCGGTCCAAAGGTGGGTTGCTGAAACCCTTTCAAGGTTCTGAAACCGAATCCGGGTTGCACGAGCCCCAGCTCTCTGACACGTGTGTGACGACGGGGCTTGAGGCTCAAGCGCGTGCACAAGTGACATCCAAGCCTCAAAAGGCTGTTTGCTCCTTTTGCAACCAGATATCCCACCTGTGATCCGCGTGTGCCTCGATCTCTTCATACTAATATTCATTTAACGAAAGGAACCAAATAGTTGGCTCACCTCATTATTAGTGCATATATTATATGATCAAATTAAATAATTAGTAATAAATCAGTAAACTGGAGGGGAGTAACTTTTATTTTTTAAAGAAATGTTTCAGCACGAATATATTCTGCCATCTTCAGTCATTCAAGCTATAAATATATATTGTATTTTTTTTATTATAAACAATAAAATAATTATATTTTATTCTTTAATTGCTTCTAATAAAATAAAAGATGATTTTTTTTTGGCTATAATCAAAAAATACAATATATATACGTTAGCTTAAACGACTGAAGATGGTCCAATAAATTTGCACCGAAATATTTCGAAACCAGTGCCAGCGCATGGGATGAGCCAGTGAGGCAGTCGCCTAGGGCGGCAGTTGCAAAGGGGCGGCATTTTTTTTCTCTTACTAAAAAAATACTAATAATAATTTTGCAAGTATTTTCTAGTATTTTATTCTTTAAAAAATTAAACTCCAAACTCAAAAAGAAAAAGAAACATTATATTTAGAAATCAGAAATAAATATATTTTTTTATATTTTTTTATCTTTGTTCTTTAAAATTCGATAAAGGCGTGAACCTATCATGCCTCAAGCGGCGATTCTTGTTGCAATGCACAATAGGATAGGAAAATGTGGAAAAAATCAAAATTTTAATCATTTAATATTGACTCCTTATTTATTTAATTTAGTTCTTGGAACATTGAAATAAAATATCTAAGGTCAAACATTAGAAAAAATTAATGGACAAAAATCACAGCAAAATTAACTCTTTCAAAATTAAAATTATTGTTAATGGAATTTTAAAGGCGTTTTGACAACTATGCCCATTGACGCCTCATGTTAAAATGTCGCCGGATGAAAACAAACGTTTATCACAAAAAAATGTCACAATCATAAACAGATATATTTATTTTATGACAAATATTATCACCAAAAATATCACTATATCTGCAAATCCATAAAACATTCCAAAATAAATAGAATAAATAAACTAAATGAACAAATGAATAAATAAATAGAAGAATAAATAGATGAATGAATAAATAATAAATTGGATATTAAATAAATAAAATAATAAATAAATAAATAATAAAAGCTAGAGAATTTACATTCATAATTCTCTGAAGGTTGAAATCCAATAATTTTCTAAGTTTCTTAATTAATCATATCAAGAGGAAAAACTTTTATTTTAATATCTTAAAAATGTTTGTTTCTTGATATATATAAAAAAATCACTTTTCTATAAAATAAAAGAATAAGTAATGATATTTGGAAAGGTTTTTTTAAATCCATCCCTCTGTTCGAAATAAAATATTTTTCTTTAAAAAGCAAATGCTCCCTTCTTGATTGCAATTCTCCAGCCTCCCATCTGTTTATTACGTCACAGCCACAGTTAAGCAAAGTTAAAGCTCCAGTTGAACTGGGGATCGTTTTTCTCAAATAAAATATGTAATCCAAAGTAGTTGCTTATTCGGAAAGTTTTCATATTATAATTAAAAAAAAAGAAACTACTTTCTGTTATTTAAACAAGATTTTAATCCAAATATTTGGTTCTTCTCGAGGTGTTTGTATGAAATCACTACTCGGTTAGGATCTTTTTTGTCTTGATGAAAATATTCAATCACCGAAATAAACTTAATGTTTTGTTAATCTATTTTATTATTCATATTATAGGGTGTGAGATTAGATCAATCGCTATATCTCTAGATGGACAAGTCAATATTGACCCAGGGGAGTGGAGAGCCGTCGATGGGATTTAATTTAAAATCACCAGGAGATAATCGGTTTTTCGGTGGAAATCTTTTAATTCTGCATTATGTCGCTGATTGGTTGACGGACGTGGACATAGGGATTGAGAGGGGGGGAGGGGAGGGGGCGAAAGCTCCGTCCTTTAATCAACTGGTAGATTTGCTAGATCCGCAATTGATCTGCACGGACAAAGTTTTGTTTACCCTTGGGTTTCTATAGCTGAGGGGGTGGCAACCCTCACTGTGTAGGTAGCTTCTATTCGTCCTATTATAATCCAATCTTTTGTACGTGTATGTAGTAAACCACAATAGGATCATCCTCATCCTAATCCCTAGGCAGACAGACAGCTTCCGCGAGTCAGGTTTCCGGTGACCCTTCTTTTCCTTCCGAAAATCGATAAGGGCGAAGCCACCCCCCTACAGGTATCCCCGATTTCATTAAAAAAAAATTAAAGTTTCAACAATTATACAGAGCATTTCTTTTATCAATAGATGAAAATGAAGTCGAGAGCTATGGATTGCTTATCTGCCCAAAGGACTATTATTCCTTTTTTTTTCGTTCGAGGTTTTGTCTGCGGTTTAATTTCACAGAAAAGATCACGTGACACATTCAATGGCTTTGCGGAGGAGATTGTCATCGGGGAAGTTCATGGCAGCATTTGAATACCCGAGCCAAGCTATCTCGGGATTAATCATGCCCTATTTGATATGGACACAATGCAAATTATCTCGAGATCAATTTCTAGATGACAATTCATCCCTCTGACTGGAGACTGCAACCAAACATTTGCATTCGACTCGAGTCCTATCTATTCTCTAATAGATTTAAAGTAGACATCCATGTGGGAAAAGGCGTTTGTTCGATTAAGACAAAATTATTATTCATATTAGCGAATGAAGTTATTTTGCCTTTAGATCTATTCCAGATGCAAGATACTTTTACAAATATCAGCTGCCTCCCCCCTCCAGCCGGCTTTATGGGACCTTTCGACCCCTCAGGACATTGTGCCGCTTTTGGGCCTGGACATTGCCCTATTTAAGCTGAGGGATTTTTTTTTATTTGTTTATTCAACAAAGCTTTTTTCATTATTTGAATAAACTGAAAACCTCACAGTCACCAAACAAAAAGCTCATTTAAAATATAAAATTTTAAATTAAAAATAATTTTTATTCAATTATAAAAACAAATAGAAGTATATATATAGAAGAGAAATATTTAAAATTTACAATTTTTTCACTGAATAAAAATCAACGTATTACAATTTCACAATAACCACTTAAAGATCTCAAGCCACTCCTTTGAATTTGAGGCCACAGTTTCTGAGAAAGCAGTTTTTTTTTAAACTCTTTATATATATATATATATATATATATATATATATACCAAAAAACTATGAACGGTATGACGGCTAACGGCTATGACGGACTAGGTCAAAACGACCGTGAAAGCCCGTTTTTCTTTCTAAAGAGAAATGCAATAAAAATTTGAAAAAAATAAATAATAATAAAAATTTGTAGTTAATTAGAGAGAGTTTACTTAATTCAACAAGTCGTTGTTGAGGAAAACAGTAGTTTTTAGTTTTAAGGAATTTTTAATTGAAAAAGAACAAAATTTTATACATCATATATTTAACCGCCGTTCACCCGAACAACAAAAGACTACATCAATAAAGTGAAGCCTAAACAATTTTGGAAGCAGGGGGGGGGGGGGGTAAATTTCAAAGATCATCTAATAAATAATTGATATATGTATTTTAAACAAAATCGTTTGAGCGAATTTTGAAAAAATCTACAAAATACACTCATATTTGTATAAACCTGAATGCTAGATTGCAATTCCAGATTCAGCGAGGTTAAAATTCATCTATTATCATATCATATCATGATCATAATGACTCAACCAGAGGTATGATATTTATATAAAAAATTGTTAATTTAAGTATCTGTTGTTGCTCCATACTTTATAGTTCCGATGATGGTCCCAACCCGGACCGAAACGTGAGAAGTGGTTTGTATATATAATATATAAATAAAAAATTCTTCATTTTTTGCATTTCTATATTTTCTTGGTCAAACCGAAATTTAAAAACGGTTACTTTCTCTTCCAAATTAGGTAAGAGAAAGTTGTGTGATGTGCGTTTAGCGATTTTTCTTCATTTTTCTTAATCACAAATAATAACTAACACATCATAATCTCTAGGTATCAATGTATGAATATAATAAAATTTTCCTCGTCGGTCGGTAATTTAGTTAAGATTAAAAGTTTACAATAAAATTGAATCTCTGTTTAAAAGATTTAACCTAATATAATGAATGTGTAAATAAACGCTGGTTTAAAGCTGTGGGAAATCCAGTAGCTATGGCAAATAAAAGCTTATCTTACCATAAATTACGAAGGCGCAGTGAACAGAGGCTACTAGAAAAAACCGGAAATGACCCTCCCCACTCTTCGGATGAAAAAAGTGCTCTTATCAAAAGATTCGCATATTATCACTAGAGTATCATCACATTCTTTTTTTTTTTTTTTTTTTAATTTTTAAGAAAACACTTTCTGGCGCCAGGAAACTCGTCGTAAGGTCTCTTCCTGTTTAAATTTCAATCGTTTGTCGAAGAGGAAATTTTATTTATTTATTTTTTGTATTTGCTTCCGTGACATGTATTCTCCTTTCAAGCCAATTTACATAGTATTGTATAATTCGGTTTATCTGATATGAGCATGGGTTTTTCATGTTAAATTATGTAAAGTGTTCTCATTATAAAAAAAAAAAAAAAAAACTTGGGACACTTTTCAAGGAAATCATAAAGTCTTGGCGTGAAATGATCTCAGGACAATACGGACTCTCAATTTGACCTATCCGACAAAATCGGTTAATTTATTTTTTAAAATTCCGCTTAAGAATTGCCATAATTAGAAATGAAAAAATATTTCATCTGATAAGATTATTAGACAAACAAATCTTTATTTTATCTTGATTCTTAAAATATAAACCGTTAAAGTGAAAAAAATTCCAAAGGTATGGGGAGATGAAGAAAGGAAAGGGAGAAAACGGTGGAAGAGAGGGGGGATCTTTTTGTATACAAACATGCCTATCATCTTTGGTTTCATCTTTAATGTCGTATATTGGATGGATTTTTCGTATACCTTTTTTTTTTATTAATAAATTTAAATTAATTCTACAGTTTTAATTTATATTTTTTAAACAATCGATCATTTTTATTATTATTATGTTTTGAAACAAGGGCCTGTACATTCTTTAGACTATAATTAATAAATAATCCCCGTTCTTTTGCATTTTTTTAAAAATTAATTATATTGTATATTTTTTGGATCTTTCTAAGATTATTTGTTTATAATTTGTCTGTTTTGAGGGCACCTCTATGTATGTTCATGTCTCCAGTCCTGGACTATTATTTTTTTATCATCCAGCATAAAATAATCCCTGTCCAGGAATGGTAACATGGACATACATAGAGGTGCCCTCAAAACAGACAAATTATAAACAAATAATCTTAGAAA
>JAAAKE020081746.1:4807-23771 GCA_010014785.2 Anisolabis maritima | reverse complement strand
TATCGCCGGTTTCGGGTTCTCTGACCCATTCCCGGTCACCCTCCCCCTCCCAATGTCCCTATCCCTGATCAGCCATCGAAATTATATTCCCTATCGAATATAACCGTATTTATATATCAATTGTGTTATGAGTTATAATGCCGGAATTTATCAGTCTGAAAACATCATTTTGCATATTCTGATACATCTTTGTCGGATTATCCTTAAAGACATATTCACTTTAAAATTATTTTTTTTTTATATTTAATTTATTGGCTTATTTTCTCCACTGTTCAAGCTTACAATCCAGATCCACCCACCGCCTCTCCTCCTACACATCCCTCTTTACCATTTAACAACACGTAAATACGGCCAGTAGTGATTCATTCAATTATCTCCATTCAATTAAAAATTAATGGGAATTTTTTTTATTGAACACAACGAATTTGTTATTTACAAAAAAAAATCAAATAAATGAAAAGAGCAATTGCATATATTGACTCATAATGGATGAGAGAATACATGACCTAATTTTTCAAATATATTCAGATATCATAGAGAATCATTTATTTTTCTCTTTACTTTTTTTATGTTTTGGTAAGAAAAAAAATAACTTATTAATTATACCTTATTGTACTAATAGCTTATTTCATTGGTAAATGAACGAATGCATGAAAAGGCACCATCATTAAATTAAAAAAAAAAAAAAACTCCCCATGGATGGCCATGTTTATATTATTCTATGAGAAAAATTAGTCTGAACTCTCCGAGAAATGGTCAGATATTGAATCGCATCCTCTCACCTCCTCAAAAAAACTCCTTTGGGTACAATAGGTAACTCAAAGTCAAACTAAATTGTAAAATAGAAAATAAAATATGCAATTGCCTAAGGAAAAAAAATTAAATTGTAAAAAACAAAAACAAAATTAGATGATATATGAATTCATAGAAATTAAGTGAAATGTCACATATTAATTAGTTTAATCTCAGAAAATCGCTTTATCTCCAATTGGAATTGGAACTTGAAATAAGCCATGGGGTTCGTTTCGTTTCTGAAAGGTAACCGACCAACTAATGCGGATTCATTGGGCGAGATCTAAAAAATCCAGAGAGAGAATTGGTCATTTGTGTTGCCTACTTTTCAGCAACCAAATATGATTTCTGCAAGACTATGGTAGGTAGATAGGTCTTCTCTGAAGAAATCGTTAAATAAGGGAGGACTACCTTCCAAATCTCTTATTTCATAATAGATAGCCATCAACTAAAACAAAAACCAAACTATTAAATATAGCATTAAAAAAAAAAGAAACTATTAATTCTTAATTTAATACTTTAAAATATTTTTAACTTAAAATTATTTAAATATTTCATTAATTTAACTTATCTTTTTCTTTTCTTTTTCAGGTAAGCAACAACAATCTTTCATTTATGAACTTCACTGATTGGTATCAAAAGTCTTTATAAGGTAATTTTTTTTATCATTTTAAGATCAAGGGCTTGATATATTTAAACAAAAAATAAATAGGGAACACTTCCTAGAATACGCACACTAGTTCATATTTATTAGTCTGTTCCAACAATTAAAAAAATCTAGTGACGAGCGATTGCATCTAGTATTGAAAGTTAATGGATGAGAGGACGTGACCTAATTTTGTAAACACCCACTGATAATAAATATATATGTAGTCAGTTGGCAAGTTATATGCTTTATTCACTTCCTCAGGGAATCCCTTCCTCCTCTTTTCTCCTTTTGGTTATATAATATTCCCGCGGTCCCTTTGAAAACAGTTCAACTCTATCCATTGAATGAACACTAACACATTAACAAAACTCGCGCACACAGACAGGCATAATGTCTCTAATTTGAGTCTCGTCGAGTAATGTCTTTATAAATAGAATTTGGCGGTTGTGCCGCGTGTCAATCTGTGCGCCGCTACAAAGATAACTTTTCCAAAGGATATTAGTTACCCAGGAGTCCTCCAACACGCACACATATAAACACACCTCACATACATACATACATACATACACCCACACTACCCTCTTTTCATACTTGACTTTCATTTAATTTAGGGCTTTTTTTAACCTCTCATCTCATTGATCATCTTAAAAAGATTAATGTTATTTAAGAAAATAAATTGATATTATATATTAAAAAAATTTATAAAAGAAGTACTTGAGATCGAAGAAATAGAGAAATAAGATTTTAAAAAATTGATTATTTTTCTTCATTTATATATTTATATATATATATATATGTAGAGTCAGAGTAACTTTCTTGAAAGAAATACTGGGGTTGTTTCATCTCTTCATACCTTCATACCTCACGGGAACTCATCAATGTTACAATTCGAGAGATTTTTGCAATAATCCCTTCAAGTTAGAATTAGAAAAATTATCTCAAAATTCGTTCTTTTTTTTCAGTAGTAAAAATTATATTTCAAATATGTTTAAATAATGAATAGCGAGTTTCAAAAAAAAAAAAAAAAAAAAAAAGCATCATTGTTTTTAAATACTTTATATATATAAGGAATGTAGGATGAATTTAAAAACTTTTTTTTAAAGCCTATTTCAAAAGAAAATCATTTTTAGTTCACGGTTTGAAATAAATATATAATCAACTATGATTTCTTATATAAAATCAATCCTCCATTTTACTTATATATATAATTATATAAATTTCTCATCGAATTTTTCTTCTTATGGATCTTAAAAAAATTTTTAGTTAAAATTTCAATTTTCTTTTTTTAGAGCTAGTGAATTTGCTGTGAATTGGCTAATTGGGTTGCCTACCATCCACGAGCAAAAACGATCTAATTTCTTCATTCAATGGTAGTTAAGCCTGATAACATAGTATGGTACATTACGTTTTAGGGTAATTACTGGTTACTGGGGAGAAGTAAATATGACAAAAAACTTAATTTTGAAAAAACTTATGATAATAATTAGAATAAAGAGCGCAAAAAAAGTAAAGACTACATATCGTATGGTGTAAAAATTCACTAAGGCATGTAAGATGTTAAAAACTTTTTTTAAAGCCTATTTCAAAAGAAAATCATTTTTAGTTCACGGTTTGAAATAAAAATATGATCAACAATGTTTTTGATTTCTTATATAAAATCAATCCTTCATTTTACTTATATATAAAATAAACATAACTTTAATTAAATTAAACTTTTTTTCATTAAATCAATAGATTTTATTATCTCGTTTAATTAAATATTGCAATATTATATATTTAACATTTTATTGATATAATAATAATAAATTTATGTCAATATACATTTTTATTAAAAAAAAAATATAATAATAAGCTCATTAAAATAATTTGCACTTTTTTTTTTATATTGATATTGATCGTTCATAAGCATAAATTGTACAGTATGTTTAACAATTAGGGCATCTCGGCGTTTTCAGTTCAGTTAAAATTATATAATATAATAAATGCATATTTTAAATCAATCGTAGGCGGCTTTTGAATGAAACTAAAGTGAGCGCTTAGTCTTATTCTGGTTAGGCCTATTCTGGTGGCTCCAAATTACCAATAATGTTGATCTTTTTTGGCTTGTAATTTGCTTGAAGTCTAAAACATACTTAAAAGGGTTGAACATAAAACATCTCCTATCTAATGAATTTTCCTTTATAAGCTATTTAATATTTTCAAAAATAAATCCTTTTGTTTGCTATTTATTTAAAGAATTCCAAAAGAGATTCGATTTCTCTTTTGTGAAAATTCAATAAATAATAACAACGCCGTCATGGGTAATAAGAAAAAGAGATGGAAAAAATAAGAAAAATTTATTTTTTAATATAAAATCTTGATTTCTGCTTCTTTCATAAAAAAAAAAACAGCCATGTTGGTTCAAGTCCATTTCAATTATGACTTAATAAAATATTAAAGAAAATTAATAAGACTCCGACTTCTTCTGACTATATGATAATGAATTCAAAAAATTAAGTCTAATTTAGGGAAGTAAATAATAAAAATTCATAATTTCATTATACATATATGTATAATAAAGCTTTGATTAACTAAGAATTTTTCAATAGAAATATAATGAATAATTAATATCTTTTTTTTTTAATTTAACTTTTCATTTTATACTCCAATATTAAAAGTTTTAATTGCTAATAAATTGGATTAGAAGACGGGGGGTCTATTGAAAATTAAACTTTTTACAGATTAAAAAAAAAAATAAAATAACTTGTAGAAAGTATAAATATGCTTAGAGATTATCGACAAAGAAACTTTCAGAGCGACCTGAGTTGTGTGGGTGTTAAACAAAAGTCTTTATACAAAATCTGTCACAGTGACGATGAATTTCCCACGCGGGAGAAACAAACGAAACAACAAACAAACAACAACAACTCGGTCAGGATATAAGGGCGTGGGACACCAAGGAATGGCCGGTAAAAAAAGGCGATAGATTAATTTATGGCCGAATGAGCTGTCCTTTTGAGATAATGGCAAAAGTTGGATGGAAAAAAGTAAAACGAGCAGCTAGAGTTTTTTTTTTTTTTTTTTTTTTTTTAACATCAAAATGGACTCCAGGGTAGGGTAAGATCCTAAGAGAAGGGGAAGATAGGACTGGTGGTAGGGGAAGGGCAAGACGGATAATGGTGGGGGGAGTATAAAGTCGATGTGAATTGCGCCAAGGGGGTCATTCGACGACGTGCCGTCCCTGTGTGTGTTACTGTCTGTGTTTGTTAAAAGAGGGTAGCAGATGTGCCTAATCGTCCTGTTTCGTGAAAAGAGAGACGATCTTCCTTCCCTTCTTTTTTGAGGGAAAGGGACGGACACACATGGGATGTAAATCTCTAGATCTCTACACTAGCATTTCTCCAGATGCGCCCAAGCTACTTAGAAAACGAATAATTTTTTCTCTCTTTCTCTCTCCCTCGTTTTATTTTGTACTCATGTTTTATGATCATGAAACCTTTAGTTAGGTTAGGTGTTAAATTTATCACTAAAAAAAATCCATTTATAACATTTTTCTATTTATCCAAAATTTATTTTTTAGGTAAATTAATATTTAATGATTAATGGTTATTATATCGATTAGGACAAAGATTAATTTTTATTAGCCTACGAAATGATAAGTATTGGCGATGCATACACAATTTCCTTAATCCTCATAAAAAATGATAAAATAAAATATTAGGGAAATATATTAGAAGGGAAATTTGTGCGTTTTTCATAAATATCACAGATCAGCTTAATACTCATATAAAATATTAGGATATATGTTTATGTAATTAAATGTATCTTTTATAGGTATTCAATTGGTCCTGGCGAAAACAACAGACCAAAGAATAAAAAATTCTAATACGTCATTTCATTATTTTTACTAATTTCACGTACTCCTCACTAAAACTAAATAGATTTTTGAGAAAATCACAAAAAAATTTGAAAAATCCTTAAGTGGTTTTTATAATCGGTAGAATCGATATCGGTTAGTGACAAAGCTTTCAATTATTTTTTATTAAAAAACAAAAGCACCCCTTAAAAAATATAAATATAAATAATTATTATTATATCATTTGAAATAGAGCGATTTTGTGTCCTCCTCCAGAAGCAGTCAATCCACGCACAGGATTCTTAGTATTGACTCCTGATGGCTGGCGTTAAGCCTCTCTGTGAATTATTCCCATCCTTAGATGGAAGTAAAAGGATAGTTGGTTGTACGTCTGTGGAGTTCAACTCAAATATAATGGATTAAAGGCCGATTTTTTATACTATTTTTCTTATTTAATAAAAAATACATACGGATATAGCTACTTAAAACCAAAAAAAGTTAATTTTAAAAATAAATTAATGTAAATTAAAATATTTTTATTAGATATAATAAAAAATTTAATATCCATTTAGTGAAATTGCCAATATGCTTTATGCTAATAAATCTTTATGAGCTTTTATACTTCTCTATATTTCAGGTTGTTTTTAATGTGTCAGGTATATTTTAAACAGAATAAATATGAAAAGGAAGTTATTTCTTCTAAAATAACCTTTATCTCTTTTTGCTGGAATAAAAATGACTATTCCTAAATAAAGAAAAATTACTACATTAAATTCAAATTTAACAATGGCCGTACGTAGTTGCGTCGTTTCTGCAAAAGCCAAGCCGAAGGAAAATAACAAGTTGAGAAAAATTGTCTTCTTTAAAAAAAAAAGAAAAAGAAAAAAAAAAGGAAAGTAGGTCATCATTTTTCCATTAAATCTATCTTAAAATCTAGTTAAGAATTTATTCAACTACACTTATAAATATTAATACATTGAATCTTTTATCTTCACTTAAGCAATAAATATTTATATTTTATTTGAAATACTCTCCAGGGAAATAGAACATATGTATTATTAGTGAGGGCCTTTAAAAAACTAAGGTTGCCAATAAAATAAAATGAAAGGAAATAAAATGCTTTTTTTTCATCTTTGATCAAACCAAGTAAAGTAAATGCAAAAAAAATTCATCCTTAAGTTAAAAATAAATAAAATTCATAATTAAAATTAAAATATTTAATAATTTATATTACTATTATAAGTATTTTTTAGACTCCTGTTTTAAAATTAATTGGTACCCAGTATAATTTAATTTAAATTTTACCGCTTAGGACGGAAAACGAATCAAGGGCCCATCGGTAATGGAACAAGAGAGTTTATCTCTGCTCTAAGGGGACGAGGCAGTGAATGACTAATACTTTCATTTCTATACAATATTTTATATATAGGCAAGAAAAAGTAAAGATCAAATTAAATTTTTACCAAGGAAAATTTAAAAAATTAAGCAAACTATATAGCGTCCGTTCTCGTAATTCTAGTGAGAGAGGCGGAGCTTGAGATTTGAGCTCTCCCTCTCTCTTAAAAGCCTCGCTTCGGGGAAGACTGGAGAAGCGTCGCTTTTGATTGGTTTGTAGCATTTAGAGCATAAATTTTAGAAGATTTATGAAAGAAGTAAGAATTTTTCAATTTTTTTTCGGAATCATGTAGGTTAACAATTTTAATTATAAATTAACTATAATAGGATCCAGGAATTTTTATTTAATTTATTATTCAATTGGAATCGAATTGATTTTAATAAATTTTCATCATACTACCCTTAATGAAATTTTTCATACCTTAACATTTTTTTTTTATAAAATCATCTCTATTCAGTTCCATTAAATATTTTTCAATTAATTGTAATTTAAAATATTATTGCATTTTTTTTCTTTAGAATTCCAAACTCTTGATTCAAAGGTTTAAAAAAAATTTATATTTATTAGTTTTATTAAATTCTCTCTAATATTTGAGAAAAAATTGGAAGGGGAAAGAGAGAGTTAGAAGAAATATCAGTTTCGTTCAGTTACTCTTTACCGTCGAGAGGAGGAATGACTATCCCAGGCCCTGAGCTTTGAAAATGGACTTGTCAAATAATAATAATTATTGAGTAGGAATCACTAACAGTATTTGATGACGAATGGGGATGGTAGATAGCCAAAACAGTAAAATTTTAAAAAATATGATTTTATTGTATAAACTTGTCGACCTTTTGACCGATTCTTCTAGACTTAAAATGATTTTTCTCAGCAATCATGGCTGCCTTTCATCGCCCTTCAATCAAACAAATTATTAAATATATGATGAGACAAAGAATTCTAAATGATATAGTCTGAAGGGGATAAGATGTGACTGTCTGATTTATATAGGCTAGGATAGGAAATGCAGCCAGAGGAAATTAAATAAAACAATTATTTAATTTTTTTTTTCTTCAATTATCAACTTTTATCTTGCAATTATCTTGTCCTTCTTCTGTTATAAAATACAGATAGTATATATAAAATTGTATTCTAATAATATAAAGATATAAAGTGCGTTTATCAGCGTAAAATATAATTGAGGTCTTCTCACAAATGAATTTGTAACAATAAATTAACTTGAGAAAGGGCACGATTTGTACCCCAATTGTTAACAATTAAAAAAAAAAGTTTTATTGTCCTAGCAGATATGATAGTTTTTAAGATAGTAGCTTAATTAATGAACGATATGATTGATCAGTTCATAAAATTCTCCTCGGGAGATATTCTTATTAGCAAAAAGTTTCATAATTAGACTTTACAGACAAATTTTTTCTTTGATGATGATTCTCTATTCAAATATTTGTAATTAAATGGACGGACGAGGTATACTCATTTCCGGCAGCCTTTGCGCTGTTTAAATAAAACTTTGATTAATTAATTAAATATAATCAATAAATTTAGACAACTTAATTTGTATGGTGTGGTTTTGACGAGCATAATTGTTTTCTTGTGTACCCTCCAGTTGACAGAAGCCCCTAAGGCATAAAAATATTTTCTGTAAATAATTAACGAGAAAAGATAATAGTTTTAATTAATTTCAGCAGCCCCGGGGTAGGAGTTGGTTGATTGTAAGTGTAAGTGAATTTTAAAGAGGTCCCTGGGGAGTTGAATGCTGTGACCAGAAGGGAAGGCTGAGTTGAGTTGAGAGTATCCGGGATACCCAGGCGAGCGCGTTCATTTAATTGCAAATAGTTGTTCCTTTTATGCGCACGTGGGCAACAGCTGCCCGGAAAATTGCATCAAGAAATATATTAAAAGTCGCAGCAGCTCGCTTTAAGTAAAAAAAGATAATTTTCCTATATACAGGCAGATTTTGCCAACGAAAATTCGCTTCGTTTATTTTCTTCTTTCTTCTTCTTACTTTTCCTTTTTTTTTTTCTCTCTCTCTCTCTTTTGTGTCTTTTACAATACGTCAGGTGAAATAATTGAATTAGTTAAAGAATTAAACAGTAAAAAAGAAAGGTTAAAAAACATTTGACTTTTAGGTCAGGTCGAATTTATTATATTAAAAAAAAAAAATTCATAAATTGTTAGAAATAAAAAAAAAAAAAAAAGAATTTTTTATTCTTTTGGTTAACAACTTTTTTATAACTCGTTCTCATTCTTTATATAAATGAAACACATATGGTAGCTTTATTTATATTTCAACATCCATGGTTCCATTTCTCGCAAAGAATAAGAGACCAAAAACGTTAATAATAATATTATATATAATATACAATAAAATATAAAATAATTTTATAAAAGATAAAATTTCTCTTAACCTAAATTTCAGAATCTTTTAATGATTTTATCATAAAATCAAAAAATGATTTAATCAAATTTATTTTTATCAATTTATTTATAGGGCAAAAGTTACATCATATTAAATTTGGATCATTATTGAGATTTCTATCGAATTATTTTCTTTATTCACGGTGAGGTGTTTTATTTCAGTGAGCAAGAACACATTTAAGGTAGAACAATGGTCAAGATTTCTCCTTTCTTTAAATAAATAAATAAAAAATTCTTTATCAAATTATTATCTTCAAGAATTTGGCAATTTATTTTTAATTATTTATTTGTTTTTTGAAATCATTATAAATATTTGTCATTGAATTTCATATTATTATATTACATCAGATAATTTTATTTCTAAATAAGACAGTTGTCGCCAATATTTTGGAAATTGACAGAAAATTTGCGAACCACTAAACACAACCCTCCCCCTTAGGACACAAGTTTTATAATAATGATCATTATACTTTATTTATTTATCATTTAGAACTAATATCTACATTCCAATCCGAAAATGTTCTATATATATGTATATACAATGAAATTATACATATATAAATATACATTAAAATGAGAGTGATCATACAGGCTACTGGTTGACGATCGTTGATATAAAATTTTATATACGCCTGTTGATAGTCAACCTCAACTTTCTTTTCATTTAAGTCTCATTTACTTTCTTATATGCATGGTATAGGGAAAATATTGTAATCGTCCAAAAATTTGATCTCGAGATTTTGATTGTTCTTGACGTTTTGGGCCTCCCGGAGTCCGAAAATAACGTTTTTCGAATTTATTGTCTGTGTCTCTGTGTGCATGTTCATTAACCCCATAACTCGAGCAAGTTTGAATGAAGATCAATTAAATTTTATATGCGCGCATTACAATAAAATTATAGATTTCTCTTAATTTTTAGGCTATGTACTGCAATCGGAAGTGGAACTTTACCTGAAGCGTTTTTCTAAAAAACGTGATAATTCAAATACGGAGACAAGTCAACATACATTCAAAGTACAAAATCAAAGACAGCTGTTAAAATTTGGTCCACTTCCAAAAATTGGAACTTTACATGAAATGTTTTTCTAAAAATCATAGTTACTCATCTTTATATGCGTATACGAGGAAATCGAGGGGAGGGCACTTTATTGCTTATATTTTAATGGATAAGAGCAATACAAAAGGCTTAAATCATTGTTTACTTATATAAATATTTCAATAGATACTCGGACGCCAATAGAAAACATGATGGCCAAAAAGGAGTTTTTTGTTAGAACTATATACGCTTAGGCTTGCATCAGCTCAGCTATGAGTAAACAATGCTCTAAGCCTTATGTACTGCTCTTATCCATTAAAACATTTTCAATAAACGACCTCTAACTGAGATTTGAGAGTGTTGTAGCAGTTGCCTAACTACAAGCTTATTATTATTTTTTATTATATTTGAGGCGTAGAAAAAGATGGCATTCAGGCATCTCATTGGTCTTCAATCAAACTCTTTAAATTAAACATTTAAATTAAATTTTAATATTCAATATATTTAAATAAAAAAAAATTATACACAGGTCTCTCTCTCTCTCTCTATATATATATATATATATACTAGTTACCCCCGTCCCCTGATTTTTAAAATGCTTCCCCTCGATGAGCCTTCATGAATTTTTAATCTAAAAATAAATTACCTCTTGAATCGGGTTAATACAAATTCATTCTTGACCCCTACTTTTAGGGATTCGATTTTATTTTTTGGTCGCTTGTTTTTTTCCCTCCCTTTACCTAGATTCAAATTGAATTGTTCCAAAAATTAGACAATGAATCATATAATCTTGTTTATATAATGAAATTTTTTCAATTTTTACTAAAAATACATTTCATATTATCAACTTTTGTACAGGATGATTTTTATAATTTGATAATGGTTAATAAAAGAAAGTTTAAAACTAATTAATTTCTTTTAAAATTTTTTTTGAAATAGAATTAAATAGATCCTGAGAGAATATTATTAATACTAATCTCTTTTGGAATTCATAAATAAATAAATATTTTCATTTAAAATGGCAATGATATTGATTTAACTTCATTCTATTTATTTAATTATTTTTTTAGATCGCTAATAAATTTATGAAAAATTAATTTTATTCTTTATTTTTAGATTGTGTATGATTTTTTGAAATATCTATGAATTTTTTTTTATCAAAAAAAAAAATAAAAATTAATGGGTAAGTCATATTTATTTAAAAAAAGCTTTATACCCTAATTATTTTTTAAATAATTGAATTAATAATAACCTTTCATAACTTAGAATGAAACGTTTTGAATACTTTTGGAAATAAGTATAAAAGGGATGGAGAACATATATAATAATAAAATGAGATACACTCTTTTAAAGAGTAATTAGTCTATTTTACGTTTATTACCTTTAGGGGATGACCAAGTGGGGCATTATATGATCTCCATTTTACGATTTTTGCATTGTCTCGTTTTGTTAACTCGATTGCATTCTCAAATACCGTTTCGTTCGTTGCTCCGTTTTATGGTCCATCTGTTCTGTTATTCCTGCTCAAAAACATGATTTATCTATTTTAACTAACAAACAATAATGCTATTTTTTTTAATCTATTATTTTTTATGTTTTATCTCTATATTTAATTGTTCCCTATTAGTTCAGTATAATATGGATAAATATATTAATATAAATATAAAAAATAATTGTAGAAAAAATTTTATTTTTTTTCTACCTTCTCAATTCTCTCTCATTCGTTTTGTTTTTGTGGCTTTGTGCCATGAATTTTTTTTTTTTTTTTGATCGGGAAAGGTACGCAATCCAATTGAACAATTTGCTAAAGGATTAATTGCTAAAGAACAATTCTAGAATGGGCCATTCATGCTCTATTAATAATTAACAATCAAATGAATAAATATAATTAAGTTTTTTAATCAATTTCATAAATTCTATTTTACAAAACATTACTAGAATTCTACCAAAAATAACAGAATAAATCCTTTCAATGGGTTTCAATGGGCGTTTTTATGATTGAGTGTGTGTGTGTGTGCGCGCATATGAAAAAGCAATCAATCGAATTCTAAAAAATGTGATTTAGTCTTAAATAGGAATATGATTTATTTAAATTATATTAGTTCTTTTAAGGCTATATTTTTTCGAATACAATTTTGATAAAATTCATTCATATTTTTCTTCAGTTTCAAATTCAAAATTAATTGAAAAAATATTAACAAACTTATTTGATTGCTATTTTAAAGATAATACTCGCTTTTGTTTTCTTTATTGAAATTACTAAATACTTTTGATTCCCATCTGGTGGTTACGTAAAAGGCGGCCAGTTATACGAGCTAAAACTGACATTTCTTCTCGTTTGACTATGAAAAACACTGTTATTTTAGATTTTTATTTTATTACTTTTTTGTTCTTTTCATCTAATATGATTTTATTTACTTAACTTCCTTCCTAGTGGTGACCTATGACCCGTGTCATACTTTGTTTAGATATCATTGTAAATTTATAAATTTCTTTTTAAAATCATTGAACATGGCGCAAAATAAAAGATGAAAATGGATAAATTTTTTCATAAAAGATTTTTTATTCACTCGTCTGACTCATATTATTTTATGAATTTTTTTTTAGTCTTTTCAGTATCTTGGGCTTATCTTATATAGATTCTAAACGATACATATATTTGGTTATTACGATACAAATTATTCTGACCTATTTATTTGGTATCCAAATTGCCTGTTTGGGATCCGAACCCACATCCCTTGTCTTTGAAGGCTATCATTAATGACAACCTCTCGGCCCCTGAATAGGGGCATTTTATGAATTTACTTTTTTCAAGCTAATTGATATATATTGTGTTTATGATTACAATAATATGTATAAAAGATATTTCATCTTAAAATTATTTTACTTTTCAAAATTAATTAAATTGAACATTTACAGGAAATGCCATTCACAAATTAAAAACAAAAAAAAAAAACAATTATTTATTTCAAATGAATAAAAAGTATTAGCGAATTTTCACAATAATTTAATTAATTATTATTCATAAAAAAAATAAACATGGAAGTCTAA
Organism: Anisolabis maritima; assembly: GCA_010014785.2. Classification (NCBI taxonomy): domain Eukaryota; kingdom Metazoa; phylum Arthropoda; class Insecta; order Dermaptera; family Anisolabididae; genus Anisolabis; species Anisolabis maritima. Next base: position 10,597 of record JAAAKE020081746.1, on the reverse strand, counting down.
AATTGACGCATCATATATTTGGGTAAAATGGCCGGATTTAAGTGGCTTTATGCAAAATGACAGAGGGGAAGGTGTCACTATGGCTTGGCTGGTTAATTATGATTGATGAAGGCCTCATTGCAGCTCTTCTCGAAATAGAGCATACAGAGCTAGCGTCCCATGCCACCCACCCCTCGACTGCTTGCCTGCTAGCTAACACGCCTATTAAAATGTATTGCATTTTAAAAGCTAATTGTAATTCTGAACTGGGCATACGGATTAAGCATTCCACCCAACACCCTCTTTAACCATTTGCCTAAAATGGATTTTCTTTACGAAATTAATTAATACCTCGATGGAAGATTATAAACTCTCTCTTTCTTTTCAGATCTATAATATTATTAACCTATACAAAATTTTTTGTCATTTTCTCATTTTCCTTTACAAATTACTTAACTAATTATCTTTTTCCAAATTTTTTTAGACAAAATTTCCTGATAAATGAAAAAGAAAAAAATTGTTAAAATCAGCAATTTTTCTTTGACTTACAATATTTTAGGGAACTTCCTTGCTATAACTCCTAATATTTTTTTTCCTGTTTTTCCCTTTCTTCCTTTTACCCATGTATGTCTTTCTCCTATAACAGGGTTTTTGCTTTTTCGGCACCTGAGGTCATTTAGACTCCGACTTTATATATATATATAATATAATATAAATAAATTTTTGTTCAATATTCACCTATAACAGTTGATGAAAAAATAAAATACTTTGTTTCAAAAATTTTTACAATTTTTACTCGGTAATTCATTTTTGGATTATTAAATAATTTCCCCATCAAATCTTATTTTTTAATACCTCAAAAACAAATATCATTTTTATCGATCTTAAGCCTGAGGATAATCACAATCTATATATATGAAATATCACAAAAAATATTCGTCTTGAACTTTATTTTCTTTTGTCCATTTTCCCCTAGATTCATTGTTAAAAAATGTTGACATTTTTATCAAATAGGAAGGAAAAGAATTATTTAAAAAATAAAAATAGTCGACGGGCCTGGCTGGATAAAAGAGTAACAGCGACCAAGATCTTTATTGAGAAGCAAGGACATGCAGCGCTGAACCTCGGATGGGTGGCACCGATGAACAAGCCTGTTGAACGCCCGCCACTGGCTATTTAATATTTATCTCCACAAAGTGAAAAATTATAAACTCTAAATGGCCTTAGAGGCCAAAAAGAGTATAAATAAAAAAAAAAGCAAAATTTTCTTCGAATTTATAAATAGTAAAATAAAAAATATAATAATAACCCAATCATTAGTCAGAATAGAAATAGAAGAGAAGCTAGGAACTTGATGTTAACTTGAAGAGGTGTCGAAAGATGTCCTTAGTTTAGATATGTGTGGCTGGTGGTTATGTAAACAAGCGAGCGAACCAAAAAATTAATCAAAATAAATCATTATAGTTATTTCTTTATTTATCTCCCAAAATACTTAAATATTTCAACTCATTCTCCTAATTATGAAATTAAATTTCAATTTTTTTTTTAAAGTGATTTTAACGAATTGAAAAATAATTTATCATTACGAATGTCATAATAAAGGCTTAAAAAATTTTCCTCTAATATAAAACTAAAACGGGAAGAGTTAACAATTTATTCATAATGACTATTTATGATATTTTATAAATGTATATATAACATATAAAGACAATTCCGTAATTTCCACACGAAAAATAAAGTTTCGAAAATTATTTTCTTTAACAGTGGCGTAACTATTAAATGATGGCAAAATATTTACCAAAATGGCCCAAAGTTTAAAAAAAAGATTGATATCCATTGCTCTCGACAAACAACTATTTAAAAAACTTTTCGGTGGGGGAGAATCTAAAATATGGTTCAGACCCTCCCTGAGAATCGACCTTGGTTCGAAATAATTTAAAAAATTTGTATTTAAACATTTGAATAATCGGTTACATCCTGGAATCGAACCTGAGCCTTTTATATACCAGATGGGCTCCTCTGCCATCATACGATTGTATGAGCCCCGTTATACCTCATTTTTTCAGAGAATTGAGTTAATGAATTTTACAAGCCTTCCCAAGAGAAGCCAAGTGAGTAACATTATTAAACATGTACTGATTGATCTTAAGAGTCTGAGGATAGTACCAGCCTAGGACCGAAACGTCGCTTTGATTCGAATAAATTATTTTGATCTCATCAGACCATCTTTTTCTTTCTTGCTAAAAATAAATTTTAATTATATGCCTAAATATCATATCATTCATATATTTTATTATATATAATATATAAAATAAATTTCCTAAAGCTTTTTAAAAAGGAATTTAAATAAGTAATAAAATACACTTTTTAGTAAAAAAAATTTTTTTACTGACATCCTCACTGAAATTTAATCATGATAAAAATTGATTCGAGAAAGGCCTTTGCCTTTTTACAAAGCTAATGCCATTGGAATCTCTCCAGTCAGCCTTCATATGCAAAGACTCAGATCCACCCACGCAAATTGAGTGAGAGAGAAGCCATAGAAAAAGAGACAGATGGATGAAAAGGAGGGAGAGATTTCTAAACTCTTCAAATAATGTGTTTTCGAATTGAAGCTTTCAAAAAATTTTTTTAACAATTCTTAATGCAATATAATTTAAAAAAAAAAAAATAGAATTGAAATGTCTATTCTTTCTACCGACCGTTTCATAAAAATGGGGGTTTTGTAATGATGCCAATTTTTTTTTTGACTTTTTAAGAATTAAATTACCTATTTGTAAAATGTTTTTACCATGATGATAGAAAATGTATGGTGATTAAGGTCATATTCTAAATGTTGACAAAACGCAAATAAAAATGGTTTTAAGCTTAATGACCGGATATTTCTCTTACTTCCAAAGTAATTGACAGATATGAATATTTTAAATTTATTTGTTTTATTCATTTGTTCGGGTTACTGTTATTTTTTTGATGGTAATGGTAAAAAATATAGGCTGTAACTAACTCTCTATTAATATCCGTTTTATATAAATTTAAGTCCGATCTTTAGAAGAGGGTATTTTTTAAAGAAATTGCCACTGTTAGGGGGAGGGGACATAGTGAAATTTAACCCAGTCAGGGAGGTCAGAATAAACAATTTTATAAAAAAAATTCCTTGAGATTTTTTAATCGAATGCCTGTAACGCTTTTCTCAAAGCTAACATGGTTGTCAAATGCATGCCGGTCTTTACTATTTAATAATTGCATCAATTATTTGCTACATGTTTTATATTCCTTTTCTTGACTGTAATGAACGAGAAATGGCCTGCGTGATAGTTGACCGAAACGTCAGCATCATAAAAATAAATTTTTCTTTTAATTATGTGGTTGTTTTTCAAGAATCCCCTCTCCATCAATCTAATTATAAAAAAATATCAGACAAAATTTAATAATAGTCGATTTTTTTTTTAAAGAAAAGACAAATGGAAATTCCACAGCGGTATCAAACTCTAACTATGCCATCTGTCATCCCTTTTTCTGCCAAACTTAATTTTTCATATTTTTAAACAAAAAGAAAATCAATTCTTAGATTTTCTTTTATTTAAATTTGTATTATTTAATTGCTACATTGATTAGTAACCATAAATAAAAAATTCATTTTTATTTTTATATAACGTAATTTTAAATAATAAATAAAAATAGGAATATTTGCTCTGTAGATTGAAATAATTTAAAATTCATGTTTTAATATAAATTTTGAAATTGCTTATAAAATACCTCGCAGCCCTTATTATAATAATATACAAAGTTTGTTCCATGAGAAACTATTGTTGTTGGTTTAATTAAAGTTTTCACGCCTAGAATTGCAAAGACTGGAAGGGTAGAAGTATAAGCAAACTAGAAATCCGATTACAAACTTATATTTGGAGTTTATATTCATACACTTACTTCACCTTTGCCGAGGAATTGAGTCAGGGTTATAAAATTGAGAGGGGGAGGAAGAGAGGAAAGGGAACAGGTTCTAAGGTTTTATCATCAGACTTTCAAACTTATCCATTTTTATTTTTATTACGTTTTCATACACTGTATGAATAGGCAATAAAAATATTTTTTTAATTTAGTGTTTTTATAGAAATCCTTTAAAGTAGTTTTACTGTTACTGCAATATTCCTTGTTATTTATTTTTGTAAAGGTATCTTTCTCTAATAATAAAACGTTTGTGGACACAAAGTTTTCTTTATTAAAATATATTTAACATTAAATGTTCAAGGAGAGTATAACCAGCGTTTATTTTCACTCTCTCGCCACCTCATTTTAATATATATTTCGGTTACTCTACAGCAACCATCCTCAGGGCAGATAGGAAATTATTTTGAGAGAGGTTGAATAAAATAAAATAATAAATCACATTCAACTTTTTTATGCATGGGCTTTAAGTGTGCTGAATTATATGAGCTTAGTTGCCATTGTGTTAGATGATATGGAATTGTTGAGCATCTGTTGACGATCACAATTTTAGGGTGGAAGATTTTTTACTTCGCAAACCGGCTAGACTAATTTTATTATATTAAATATTCCATTCATGATATTTAGGCACCCTCCCTATCATACCATCTTTTTGGTTGAAAGTGCTCGAATGTAAATATCTAGAATGGAAAAATAAAATGAGGGATTTAAAATAAAAAGTAGCTAAATTGATGTTTTGATGGATCTTCGTGCACAAAAGTATAACTAGTAAAAAAAAGGGGCAGTCGTGGTCGCCTGAGTCCAATGAATTCAATTACATTTCTTCTATTTTTAATTTTTTATACTCAAGATTAAAAGTATCATTAGAATGATTTATTTTTATTGTTTTGGGACTTGAAAATCAATTGCTTCATTTATATTTTAAATGATACTCCTTTATTTAAATGTATAGTAATTTTCTCGCTCGGTTGCCATCCTGATTGTGAATACTCCACGTAACCCGAAGAATTCCCCCTTGGAAAAAAGGGCACATGTGTGATAGACCTCCTTCCACCCTAAATCTAGAGTCAGATTTACAGCCTTTAGAGAAGACGAGAAAATGGACTGGAACGGATAAATAGCAAAAGAAGACGGGACCTTCTCTTTTATTTTTCGAATTTCGTAACTCTACTTCTCATTCTGATGTGTATATATAGGAAACGAAAACAATGGAAAGCCAACCTGGTTTTATTTGAGCCGCATTCCATCAACGATCCCCTGCTTAAAAGCAAATAGCCATCGAGGTTAGATCACCTCTGTTGACAAATGGCCACATTTATAAAGTCTCTCTTAACAAAACTTTCTAATATATCTATCCTGAGGGATTTTCTCCATTTTGATTCCCCCCCCCCCTCAAACCTTCACTTTTGTTATAACACAATCTCATAAGCCACGTATATGATTTCAAACTTTTTTAAACCTGAAGTTGGACAATTCCAAATAAGTTAATAGAAACTTTACTTATTGAAAATAGGTAATAAAAATTATTATTATCCTTTTTGTATTTGATATGTGTAAGCTTGAAAAATGAGATTATATTATATAATATTGCGAGGGATATTATAATCATGTCAAAATTTCAATTTCAGCTCAATCGAATAATTATTTTTTGTTATCATCGTGTACGAAAGAAATTACCATATAGAGAGAGAGACTTCATACCAAAACCTTCTTAATTGAGCTCAGAGGACCTCCTAACACATTTTGGTAGCATTAGTTCGATTTTTTTTCTTTGCGATTACATTAACTTTACCTATCTAACCTTCAGTTGGTTAAAACACGAAAGGGATCAGAAAAAATAATGTATTTTCACTGCTTTTCAAAGAA
>JAAAKE020081735.1:0-12635 GCA_010014785.2 Anisolabis maritima | reverse complement strand
CGCCCCGCTCTGTTTCATTTATTTTTGTAGTTGAATAATGTATAAATTTGTGGGGTGTTGGGGGGGGGGGGGGGGGGGTAGCGATAAACACCTCCTGAAGTGTTTATTGTTATTTTTCAGATCTGATTTATACCCAGGGAAACCTCCTCTTAAAATCCGATCAAAATCCATCCTCGGTTGCCCAAATTTGCACGTTAAGAAAAAAATTTAGATTTATACTCCTTTAACAAGAGGGTTCGTTACACCTAATATGACTCGTTTATAACCTCTAACCTGCTCTGTAAAATTCTTTGCGCTCTAAAAAAATTCCATGAATATTCGTCCATAAATCTCGGGGATAATCAATTTCTTACTAAAATGAAATCTCCCCTAATAAGGGGAGTTCTCTATCCCTAATCTAAATTATTCATTCCTAAAATCACCCCCGGAAAATTCTCTAAACATGGGAAAAACTCCACGAAAATCCAATCACTCGTTTCGGAGTCTATGCGTTACAAACAGACAGTCTTTTATATAGTATACATAACAAATGAAATATATTATTAAAAGGAAGATAGAATCAAGTTTATCAATTATTTCTTCTTCTATCGTGAATATTTCTGTAGATTTCAAAATATGCTTTTGGAAAAAAAAAGAAATGAATGACACTGGAAGATCTAAAAAAGTCCTTTCGTTTGACGCTATTCCAGACAAGATAAAGGTCTCCTATCGTTAATGGTTGAAAGGGCTCCTGGGTTTTGTTCGCTATTATATATGAGCTCTCAAGATTTATAAAGAGAGCGTTGACTAGAACAGGAGTCTTTCTGTCTGTCAGCGGAATCACGCGGCGTGAAAACACGCAAATGGGCCCATAACCTCAAAAAATATATTATATATGTATTGGACAGACAAATAATTAGTGAGGTGTTTTCAAGTATTGGGGTTCATTTAGGCTTTAAATTATAATTATCGTAATCCAGTATTTCATTTGGTATCTATTTTAATCGGTCGGCCCGGGATCCGAACCCATATCCCTTCGTTTTTAAACAAAATCAAAATACCTCTAACCTCTCGGGTTAATTATTTACTCAACAATTTAAAAATAAGAAAATCAGTCAACCTGAAAGAAAACTCAATAAACAATTCAATTATTATTATTATTCTTTGATATTTTATTTTTTTAATATACTCCCCTTTCTTTATCAATCATCCTTTGCATAATAAGTCAACTTTATTTTTTTTGATAATTTAATTAACTCCAAAAGAGAGAGAGGTTTTCATGGAGACAGAGATTCCAAAGCAAGTCACGTACTGATTACAATCAAAATTATATAAATAATATTGGAATATCTCATCAAATCGAACTCTATATCTCCCAAACATATATACCTACCTTTCTAATTTACATATCTGATTATCAGAAATACCAACTGAATCATAATTTCATTTTTTCTTTTTTTTTTTTTTCTTTTTTAAATTGAAAATTAGAACTCCTGTCTTGTCTGAATAGATTACCTTAGGCTGATTTAGAAAATAAAATTTTATGGATACTACACAAACAAAAATATTTTATTTGATTAAAATATAGGCATATATATATATAGCAGCCGTTTTTAGAATTACAGAATTCTTATCCATATTCCAAAAATAGAAATACGCTTCCAAAAAAAAAAAAAAAAAAAAACAGCTACAGGAGATTATTTGCTTCTAAGAGAGAGGGAAGGCCATGCCCTTTTTTTTCTCTCCCTCTTAGCCCTCATTGATTAACATGAAGTCGATAGTCGAATTATAGTTTGTTTTTTTTAACAATATTTAACAATTATTTTGCTGATGGATCAAGTGAGCCAAAGCCCCCGGGAGTTGAACCCAAGACCTCTAACCTGTCCGAGGCATTGGTGTGCTTTCTTTGCACCAAACCACCGGTCATTCGACCACACCAGCAAAAAACTCTATTTATTTATATAGATCTTATGATAAAGTTACTCTTTTTAAATAAAATTTTTTCACTTGCATGTCTTTACTTTAATCTGTAAGCAGGCTTGGCCGGCTCTAACACCCTACTGTGAGCATCAAACCCTTTCTGTGTTCGACTCCCGCCATGGACCACTCGATCCACCAGTAAAACTCTCACTAACAAAATAATTGATAATTATAAGATAATTATTCCAAATCTGATTCAAATCTATATATCTAGGAAAATTATTAATATATAGATTTTTTTCCCCCTTTCGGCATTATAAACATTGGACTGAGTGGCGAATATTTTTACAAATTAATTCCAAAGGTTTACAAAAAATTCATGAAATATTGTAGACGTGGCAGCTCGTCTGCTATTTGACTACTTTTATTTTCTGCTTCCTTTTCTTTTCTTGCAAACTCTTACATGCCTAGCATAGGTTCGCCAACGCTGATATAGCCTATATAATATTAACGATAAATGTTATCCCTCTATATTTATTTAAATTAATTGGTATCCAAATATTATTACAAGGCTCAGGACTGGATGATGGCTATGGATCATGAAACAAGAGCTTTGTCTCTGCTCAAAGGGACAAGCGCTTAAAGCCTCTGTTAGTTATACTCCCTCAGTATACAGGTTTAAACAGGATATTATCATTATTAGTAAATTAAACATCAGCATTACAGCAATGGAGGTTTCTTCTCTTACCTATATACAATAAAAATGTCACATATAATGAAAAAGAAAATCGATGTCAGAGATTTCAACGGAAATACACATTTTATGGTCCCTGAGTCTAAAAAATTGATCTCACAAAATGGGTGTCTGTGAGTGTGTGTGTGTCTCTCTCTCTCTCTCTCTATATATATATATATATAGTATATATGTTGTATGTATGGATATGTGTGTGTATGAACAAAATTTCTCAAAAACGAAAACGTTCAAGGCTGAAATTAAATATTTAGGCTAGGTACCCATGTTGCTTGCCCCTCGAAGCTTTTTAATAAAATCGACCATTATTAGTACATTACCGATATACTTTTTTAGTTTTTTTTTTATTTTCGCTCTAACGATTTGATTTAAATTCAAAAATCAATTATTTATTAGATGATCTTTGAAATGCATTTACCCTTATCCGTCTACTCAAAATATTGTTTGGGGCCCACTTTACTCTTATATGTTTTTAGGTGTTTTGGTATTTTCTTTTCTAACTTTGATTTGATTTGACTGGCTCGCTTTAAGAGATGAATTAAAGAACGATTACTTAGTGGGCCCGATGAAAAAATAGCATATGTGATAGCATATCACTCAGCCTAGATAAGAAAAGTTTTGTAATGTGCGTTAACACGTTCACACCACATTTTTTATTTTATCTGGTTGTATTATATAAATCTCACGATTCTCATAAATTCATTATGCAAACTATAGAGAAGTGACGGGTGTTCCTTATCTGGCAAAATGATGCACAGTACCGACCTAGTGAACGTGTTCAGTACAAACGCTCTTTATTTGGCAAAATATTTCAATATCAGCGGAATAAAGGATATAAGGTAGAACGATACACCTTTGGCTTTATTCTCCATTACTATACATTCTGTCCTGTCTCTCGGTGCAGAGATAGCGGTCTCGCTTCACTTATCAAAGTTCAATGCTTCCCGAGCGGAGTGTCAAAAATTTATTTATATTATATTGGATACCAATTAATATAAATAAAAGGACGGAAGCCTAAATGGCCAAAAAAGTCTAAAAAAAGAATTCATCTCAGCCGCTAACATGAGAAGACTCGAGTCATACAAATATACATCGATAATCTTGCAATGAGTTTTTAGATTTTTTTTTTTGTAATCATGTTGATATTTTTTATTTTTGATAGTATAATTTTATGTAGTTTTTTTTTATCATCCTTATGGCCTCCGAGCCAAAGGTAAAAAAAATAAAATAAATAAAAGTATAAATAAAGCAAAAACTCTCTGAGGCCAATTGAATAAATTTGTTTCATTAAAAATGGTTCATGAACGAATACTAAAATAACGCAATAACAATCAAATTAAATTCTAGATAGAAGGAGAAAGGGAAAATAAAGATGGAAGAATTTTTTATCCACTATTAAAGTTAACAACCAAAGTCTTATTATTATTGCTCCAGTCCCATTATTTAGAAAAGAAGGAAAAAAAAAATAAAATTCACATTCGCTGACAACTTAAGAACTGAAATCACCCCAGAAGAGCAGATCGTGAGTGAATTCCTCGTCTCTTTTCAACTATAATAATTTGAAATTGGAATTGTTATTTGGTCATTTGTTATTAGAGTAAAATGTCAATTGACGATGGTTTTGTTGTTGTTAGTCTTTTAATGGATGCGAAATTTTTTCTTTTTAGAAAACTACTTTCTGATCCTGATCGGTCACTTCTGTACAATGTTTGAGGGATTATATTTAAGCATTATATTTCCATTTATACAAATTACCACAATAATCTAATATTTTATTTAAACTTTTATCCGGGAATAGGTTGAACCCAGGATCTCAGGAGCATATTCATTTGCACTAGAACCCGCTACCTGAAAACCTCTTTAATCCCAGCTTTTTCACAGGCCTTAGGATGTCTTTAAAGATGTAGAATGATTTAATGTGATGAAGTCAATTAGCAGCCAAATTTTCTTTTAATACCTGGCCTATAGACAGCTCTGATGATGGTCTAATCAGAAGGCCGAAAAGTTCACCTGAAAAAGTAAATTAGCCTTTTTAAAAGGAAGGATTGAGATTTTCTTCATTGCTGTATGGAAATTGACTTGATTTTATATAACGCTGTTGGATTCGAATGCAGAATAACAAATCAGGTCTTAAGATAAAAGTTGGTCAGCAAATATAAAATTTTAAACCTAACAATGCAAAGAGAGAGTTCCTAAAAATTTTTATTTATTACTGATGAGGTAAAGAGCAGAAATTATGTAACTGTTGAGAGAACTCATGGGAGAGAAAGGATCTATTTTTATTTCTTTAATTTATCTATTCCATTGTTGACGTTTCAGTCCCGCAGTCAGAAAAATGTCTGGTTTCGTTCCTGGTGTGTGCATATTAGAATCATATATTTATATAAACTTGCAATCCAGATATGAAGCATAACTGCTAGTTTATTTGTAGGATTAAATTATGCGGATTTAAAATTGTTCGTAATGTACACCCTCCCGACTTTTTCCCGACTTTGAACCAGGAATCAGGAAAATCAAAAAAAAAAAAAGAAAAAACAAACTGATCTAGAACTTGCCATTTAAATTATTTCTTGGTTTAAAGATTATTATTTATTGTAACAACGAAGAAACAAATACTTAGATTTTTTTAGCTGAATATCAAGAAAATAACTTCTCCGATTAGTGTCCTTTTTTTTTTCTTTTTGAGTAAAATACAAATTAAAAAAACTCCTTTCTTTGGTCAGTATGTGTTTGTCGGTGTAATTGGATGGGACCGAGAGGTTAGAGGCATTGACATTTTCCATATTGCTAACTTTATCCTGATCCCGTTATTTGAATCAATTGGATACAAATTAAAATACAAAGTATTGTGCCTGGATAATTTGTATCGTAATTAATGTGTGTGTGTGTGTATGGTTAATTCCAAGGCCCACGGTGCAAAGGACACGGTTCTACCTCATTCCAAATGCGCGATAGTAGCACCAAACTTCTTTGGCATGCAACTTCTTCAGAGTCCATGCACCCACAGAACTCAACAAAATGATATCGGATTAATTGCTCAATTTTTTGGAGCCGATTTTCACCATTGTCCAAATTTTTCCTTCTCACTCCTAAAAAAAAAAAAAAAAAAAAAAAAAGAGCAAATTCCTCCCATAATTTTGAGTATCTCTAATATCAGCATATCGATTTTGACAGGCAGACACACATTATGTTGTTGTTTTTTGTTTTTAGTACAAAGTCAAGCTTATTAAGATTTGTTAAAAATAAAAGCTATATTTTCATATTACACTATGATTATTTTTTTTTTTTTGTTTGCTCGTTTTCAGCCATCAAAAATGTTTATATACTCTTTTTTTTTTTTAACTACTAAAAGCTATTAAAAAATTTATACTCTTTAATATTTTTTGATTTGAGCTTATCAGAAACGGAGAGAGGGAATGATAAAAAATTTAAAGAGATAAAAAACGATTAAAAAAAAAAGTCATTAATATTTTCTTGGCTCAATCGATTATCCCAGGGGATATGCGTAGCCAAAGGGCATGACACACACACACACACACACACAAACACACACTTTCCCTCTCAATGAGACTAATTTTCCATAGAGTATTAAACATTTGGGTGCATAAATAACGAGGACACGTCAAAGAAGAAGGAAGCAAAGGGAGGCAATAAAAACTCAATCATCGATTTCAATCTCTTTTTATGGGCAACCAGGTTTTTTTTTTTTTTTTTTTGTTTTTTCTAAATAACTAATCTATTGTATATATATAATAAAAAGTCAAAGTGTATGTTTGTTCCGCATCTCTTCCTAAACGAATAATTGTTTCGGTATAAAATTCTGGATTTATATCCGAGTCGAAAAATTATTGCGGGTTTTGTTCTCAAATTACATATTTTATATAGAAACTATAGACTTTTGCTATTTTAGTCTCAATTTATACCCTCATATAATGATACCAAAATATTAAGTCTTAATTTATTCTCAACTAGATGGCAACAGACAAAATTATTAAATATCGTAATTTCGTAATCATTTATATTACATATATTTTCATTAATTATTTTTGTCGGAATTGATCGACCGTGGAGGGGGAGTATAAAGAAGAAAGGCCTCTCCAAAATAAACACCGGGTGTTGGTTATACAGCCAGAAACCCGCAATCGGGAATGGTGTGTGCCACAGTGCACGATGCCCCAGGAGTAACCAACCGGGATTTGAGGGTTTTTCGCTCAAAAAAAAAGCAAAGAAAATCCTCTGGCCTAAGATTAGCAAATTTCATTCATCGGTGTCACCATCAAGGGATGTTGTGATTCCACAAGTGTCGATACCGGATTCGCAAAGGGCACCTTCAAAAAAATATCGAGCAGTAAATATATCGCAATAGAAGTATTGATACATGATATCGGAATTGGTAATAAAATTCTAAAGAACAAAAAAAATCTTTTTTTTTAAGTCTTTGTCGACATCTGAGGCTATTTATACTTCATATTCATTTAAATTAATTGGTTTACAATATAATTCAGGCCGGTAATTTCTGGAACGAGAACCGAGACACCCTCTGCACCAAAGTATAGCTTGTCAAAAAAGTTGATTTGGGGTGCGCATGGGATTAAATAAAATGAAGAAATGAATTAATAAAAACATTCACGTTTCATTTTGTCCACATGGGTAACGAAACACTTTCTATTCATATTAATACCATAAATTTCTTGGTGCCAACGAGGAAACGCTCAAAATGTGTCAATGATGCACTCTTCGCAAGGAGTAGGCTACAGGCCGGTGCTGAGAGAGTCCCTCCTCAAAGTAGGACATCCTCCCTAGAATAGAAAGGGACCGGGTGGTATTAGATATAGGAGTAGTTAGCTAGCTAGAAATGAATATTATATAGGAGGAGTTAGTGTTAGGAAATAAAGTAACTTCACGGGGTGCCGATAGATGGCTACGGCCAGAGGTCGACTGGGTTTGAGGTGTGTGTCTCCGTGCACGAAAACACCTCGGGTAAATAAAAGGGGCCTATACGGTCCAAATGAAAAATATGCAAAAAATGACGCCCAATAAAAGGAAAATATTTGAATATAATATCACACTCTCCATATTATATTATATAATAGCTATATTCGTATTTAGTAATTGGGATTTACACACAAGTTTCAAGTCAGATTGCATTAATTCACAAAAGGGATTAAACGGAGCGGTTAGTCCCTGGGGAGGCAGGCTGCCTGGACCACATGCAAAGTGCCAAGTAATTAATTACGTTTGATAAACATCATATAAAATGTAACCTCAAATTTACCTTCTCAAAAAAAAGTAAATAAATATGGCCTATTTACGTTAATTTCCATGACTAGTTGCCTCGAGCAAAATTAGAATTATAATATAATTTTTTTGCATTTTTAAAATTTTTGTTATTGTCGTTTTTGGAATTTCATAAATAAAATCCCTCGAGTATTCCTTGTGGTTGATAAACATCTATAGAGGCGGTGGAGGAAATGTTTCTGTTGAGCTTGTAAAATAAATAGCTATTCACAGAGACCGCCACGATGCTGGTACTCGAGTGCCAAGTGAATAAAATAATAAGAAAAAAAATATTACGTATAAAATTTGGTTCTTTTTTACCTACCCGTACGCAAACCTCATGTCTAAAATTTACTTGATATCATAAAGGTTGGGAATCACTGACTTAGAGCCGTGGATAAATTCGTAATAAAATCTCTGAATTTCTTTTAATTTTCTTGCAAAGTTTGATCTGTCAATTGATATGTTATTTGTGAAAATGATAAAAAATTCATTTTCGCTCTTTATATCCTAATCAGGTCAGCTAAATCGATAGATTATTTGGAATTTTTGTTGTGCATGTTTCCTAATAAAAAATTTTCTTGTTTTGTATGTCGACCTGATTGATGGTTTATAAACCGAAACTGTAAAAATTCACTCTGCAAATATATTCTAAACCTTTTTTAAAATGGTTTATCACAACTAACAACACAATAAACTTAAATTAAAAATTAAAAAAAAAAAATCATCAATTTTGCCCCACTATTTTTCCCTTTTTGGGAAACTCTGTTTCGAGAATGTAATTGTTTTTTTTTTAAGCAGAATTTTTTAAATAGAAAATGTATTTTCTTTAAAACGGCTGGTCATCATAAATCTCTGCCAAATTTCATCAAAATTTAGGAGGAGATATCGAAGAAACATACATATTTTGATTTTTATATTATAATTTAAAAAATACCCAAAAAGCAATCTTTTTATATCTCGGCCGCATGTATTTTCTTTCTTTTTCTCAATACCTTTTGTTTTCTTTCTTTTTTTTTTTATAGATCGCACATAAGTAGTCGCAGCAGCCGAGGGGAGCGTGTCTACACCGGCGATCTTTACATGCCAAGCTGGAAACTAGAAACGGAATCTCGTTATCGAGATTTAAAAGAAACAGTCGTTGGCGGCGGCGGTGGCTCCTCTTCTTCTTCTTCGACGAAACAGCAGGCGGCTGCTGCTGCTGTTTTATCGTCACCGGCAAACATCTGTTGTGTGAGTATTTCGCTTTTTCTCTCTCGCCCTTTTCCTCTTTTATTATCGAGTTCTTTCTTTAAAATTCAAAACATCCCTTCCCTCTTTTTGTGTTTGTAACATCAATAAATTGGGTCAATATTAAAGAACAAATCTATTTTCATAGTTTTGAATATAGTAGCTATTCTAATAAAGAAAGGAATTTGTTTGCTTACTGAAACCAGATTCCTAATCACTTTGATCATGAAAAACTTTTTTGTTATAAAATAACAATGACTTATTAGCGAGAGAGGATTTCAGTGGGATATATTTGGGGATCTATTGTTCATCTAAATAACATCAAACATTAGCGTAATCAAGTGTAATTGAGAGGTTATCTACAAGATCCATCCACTCATTCTTATCAGTTTCACCATCTACATGCCTATGTTGTTTGGATTCGAGGAATTCCCAGGAACAGCCAAGATTATTTCGTTTAGGTATTTATTGGGCTGACATTTCAGTCTCGATAAAGACCATCCTTAACGAAATGCCAGAGCATATCTCTGGTCTCAACGCCAATATTAACAATTTCAATATTGTTAACTTCGAGTGTGAATTGAACCTGTCCGTGGACTCTATCTCTTGTCTTGAAATCGCCCCAAGAGACATCACGTTGTGGAGGCAACAAACTATTAGTGATTAACAACAAGCTACTGAGATGTGCCTTAGAAGTGTGACTTCGTGTTGAAAATATTCCTGTGTAAATTTGATATCATCCTTCTCCGCTACGATGTTAAAATATTCAAATAAATTTGATTATTTTGTAATCTTAACACAACACTAATTTTTTTCTGGATGAAATGATCTCCATTGAAATTCCTGATTTTGCACCTCCTATAAATGGAATATTTACAATTTAAAAGTAACTCATGTTCATAGAGTTATAAATAAAAATTATGATACTGATACTTGAATACGCTGTAGTGTTGTCGTTGTCACGAAAATATTCTAGATTCCACATTTGTTTGAAAGTTTTTTTTTTTTTAGTTTCAACTGAAACAGCAAAAATAAGAAAAGTAAAAATTTGAAATAAATTTTACACAGGACACGTTTCTTCAAACTTCTCGTTTGAACCTGATTCAATGGCATCATTTTGCTGCTGTAAAATTTGGAATTTTCGCATAGGAAGTATTTTCGTTACAACGACGATATTCAGTATTTTTGAAATATCTCTTCATCTTCTCGAAGGTCTCCAGGACGATATTTTCAAATTTTGTAGAGATACTCTTGATCCAAGCCATCTCTAGATCTGGTTGACAATCCAGAAGCAATTCGATGGTAAGCCTACTTTCCAATTCCGACTTGCCAATCAACACCAAAGATGGCTTGGACCGTTTGCTGATTCCAAAATAGCATTAATGTTCTTGAAGAAACTTTTTTCAACCAATCGAAATTTAGTTTTTCGCTTTCTATTTAATATTTATTTCAATGAAAAAAATAGTAAAGAAATGGAATTATATAATACTATTTTTTTTTATACCCATACTATTGATGGCAGTCAAATTTTTTTTTTCTCTCTAGAGAAAGAGAAATAATAACAATATATGAAGAGAGAAACAAAAAGAGATCTTAATAATTACAATCATTGAAATTCGTAAAAGTAGGTTAAAGTGTTATTGTACACCAGAGAGGGAACAAAACAATTCCAGAAGTTTAAAGAAAGAATGGAGTGGAACACGAAAATAAAAATACTAGACAACAACAACAATAACAACAAGACTATCTAATTTATGAACTATTAGTATGTATAAAAAGAGAGCAAAAATTGCTTTTAATAAATTTAAACATAACTAGAGAATATTAAAAACGGAAAAATGAAAAGAAGATATAAAATCCCTCTTTCTTTTTTCTTTTTTCCTTATATAATTAATAACGGGCTCCCTAAGAAAAATATTGAGAACCAAAAACACAAAGAATAACATTTTAATGATATTTGTAAAGAATATAAAAAGAAATCAAAGGCCAATTAAATTTCTATGAGACTTAAAGTTTCAAAAAGTTGCTCTAAAATTAACGATTTACTTCAAAATACGCATAAAAAATTCGGATTAGGAATATAACTTTAATATATATATATATATGGGTTCCAAAAATAGTTTCCTGTTTGGATTATAGGCCACCGACCAACTCATCAATTGATTTTTCGTTTAATTGCTCCAGATCTCTAGATACACAAATGTTATATGTCCGAAAAAATAAACAATTAACATGCGTGATTTTCTCTAGTTCTTGAGCAAGTAATCGAAAAATCTAGTGAGTTGGTCATTTGGGTTGTCTATCTACAAATACGAACAAATTTATGAATCCCATGGTAGAACTGGTCCTAACTTGAACAACGATAATCCGATCAACAAATTTTAATAGAATAAATGTCCCTTAGAGGGAAATAAATATTCCTGTCAAGTTTTAAAACTCTTTCTTTAAAGGACCCGGAAATATACACATATGTTTGAAATCTCATTTATTTTTGGAAAATTTGACGTAATTATTATTGTTAATCCAAAATACGGATTTATTAATAATTGACTAATTAATTTGAAGCTTGTCTTTCTATTTCTGGCGATATGAAGGTTATTTTGATTAAAAGACTCAAGATAATCAAAAAGCTTAAAATTAAATCATTCTAATTGATATTTTTAGATCAGGAAAAGGTATGATGAGTAAACTCTTTAAAAATCTAAAATCAAGGAATAATACATTTTTCTAAAAATTTTGAAAGAGTAACTTCTTTTATTGACATGAGTAATCGGTTCTTCATATCACTGTGAAGTATTGAAACTTAGGATCATTAATAAAATGACCATACGCATTTTCACTGAGTGATCTGTCCAAAATGAGCATTGTCGAAGAGATGATCATTTTATTCAGAAAATGTTTGCCATAGCAGGATACTGATTGTCTATTGAGTATTGCGTCATGATGAAGTTGCAAAAACACAGAGTTTGAAATTTACTTCTAAAAGTGAGATTAGATTAACGAATAAAAAAGGAAAAATATATACATCGGAGATGAACTGATTATAATAATATTTTGGCAATAATTAAAAATTCTTTTTTGCGATATTAAACATTAATTAAATTATTTATAAATTGACACTTGACCATTCTTTAACGATTTCATTATTAAGTAATTATCAATATTAATAATAATTAATATTTTATTATTAAAAATGAATTTTTTTTTTATTTATTACAGTAATTAATTTAAGTTTCTAAACAATTAAAATGTTTCTTTTTTTTAATTATTGCCGAGAGGTTAGAGTTATTGACATTGTCAGAAAAAAAACTAAGGGTTGTGGGTCCGTTTCTCAAGCACTCTGATGAAAATTTATTTAAATTAATTCGTTTGTGTGACCAGATTTTTCAAAAACGAAAAAAGGCTTGAAGCTGAAATATAATATGCTAGGTAAATAAATAAAATTGTGAACCGGGTTCGACAAAAAATCTGGTGTGAC
>JAAAKE020081724.1:410-23777 GCA_010014785.2 Anisolabis maritima | reverse complement strand
TCCACACACACAACGACTCGAGGAGTAGGCAGATTGAAGCCTCGAAGTCAACCCAAACAAAACACTAACAACACAACATCCAACCAAGCCCGCCCTGGACCTCAGAGCGAAATCCAAACCACCGCCACATCCACCAACCAAACTTGGGGACTAGCAAGATTATGACCTCGAAAACAGAATCAAACTACCTCCACCATCATTTCCTAACACAAAACTCTTGAAAATGGCTCCAAAAGGAGAGCCGAAACGTCGAGTTCAACAATCAATGCGGGCCAACCCGGGAAAACATTATTCCACATACAACCAACTGGAAACCTTCCAGAATATATATATATATATATATATAAATTAATTCATTACCCCCCCCTCCCCCTCCTTTGTATGCTTGCATTTAACTGAATTTAACCTCTAAATACAGGAGACCTCTAAATAATGGACACGTTTATGAGTTCCGAGGGTGGCCTAGTGGTAGATTAGTATATAGAGGTTTCACTGTATATATTATTTTCTTCTTCTCGAAATTGTATATAGCCTGTTTTTCCTTGTGTTCCCGACTGCAGCCCCTTGTCTTTCTACTTCTTGTCCCCCTCCACACCAAATCCTAGTAGAGCGCCAAAAGTTATGAAAGGCCGATCTAAAAATTAAAATTATATTTATATTGTGAGTTTTCAAAGCATAAATTTCATAATTAATTGACGTCACAATCTCTTTCACTTGCTTTAATCGCTATTCCTATTGAAAATAATCACTTGTGTGATTCATTGCTGATTTCTTCAATTAATATAATTATTTCACTTTCTAAACAAATCGAATCATTAAATAATTAGAGTGAATAATCTTATAGTATTTCTATATTTATAAATAATCAATCAATCAAAAATAAACTTTGAAAATTAATTAAAATTTTATAAAAAATTAATGTAACAAAAGCATTAACATAGAAATGAAATTTTCTTAGCCCCAGCACCCCACTTTATTCTCAAGAGTACAAGTTTTATTTAAGTTGGTTGTCCCAGCGGCATTAAGATGTATAATTAATACAACAAATGATCTCAAACTTAATCTGGGATTTACAAAACTAGGATCTTTATTTCTTATTTCAAATAGCTTCCCAATTTGGATCATATAGTCTAAAAAAATATTCTTTTTTCGGGCTCAAATCTCAGCTATGCCAATTCTTAGATCATCGTAATATAGTAATAATAAATAAAAAGAAAGTTTGGGAAAAGTTTTATTATTTAATAAATAAATATAAATAATTAAAAAAAAAGATTACATTATTTATTTATTTTTAAAGGAGAATTACATTTTAATATATCATTATGAAATTACAAAAGCATCAATTTTTTGTTATTACAAAATTCATTTAGTGATCACCCAAAAGCTCAGAAATGATGAAATACAATATATTATTAAAATAAAATAAACTCTTGTTAGCTAGCTTTTTCTTCCCTTCTATCTTATCAATTAGGATTCCTCAAGTTAATAAGAAATAGATTCTGCTATTCTCATCTCTTGTTATATTGCATTTCCTAATTGATAAAGATAGAATTACAAAAGGTCCTTTCTTTTCATTCAATTTAATAAATAATTAAAAAGTGACAGGCGGTTTTTCAAAAAGTCAAGCAAAAATTTTAGATATGGAAAAGGATTTTGAAAATAATGATTTATGATCAGACTATTTTAATGTCAACTTAATCCACGCCCTGTTTGTTTTTGATTAGGGAAATAAAATTTTCATAATGCATGCCAAAAATTTCTCCAACTGCAGCCTGAAGTCGGCTAATCCGTCACCTAACAATTCAATGAAGGAGCTTAAATAAAAATCACATTTATAAACATTTAATTATCGCATTTAATTTCCGGTCAATTAACATTATTTTATGATAAGATGTTTTATTCAAATCCTTTAAATGTAAATGGATAGTTTTAATTAAATCCTATGTTAATAAATATTTTATTTATTTTTCGTAAATTGATAATTGATATGTTAATAAACATAAACATGTTTCGGCTGATTTATAGAAGAATTAAAATTTTAATATTTTATCATTTGTGACGTTTTCATGCAATAAGATATAACCGGGTATCAGATAACATTACCAGACATTGAGAAAGTTTTGATTAGAGACAAACCTAATATGAAATTATAAAATTCAGTTCAATGGAATTCGTTGAAATAAAAAGACTAATAAATCAGGATAATTCCTAGTCGTTATTTTTTCTGGGTCCAAAACCCAAATGTACCCTCTGCCCTCCCAATCACTATAAACTTATATCTCTTTTTCTAAATCTTTTTTCATGTGCATCCCCTTCTTTTAATATTAGATTTGTGGCTTCTCAATTGGAGGAAGAAAAGATCTTTGAACTTTTTTTTACGACTCTCTGGTTCGAACCTTCTTAGCTAGCCCGTTATTTAACTTTTTTTAGAAGTGTTTATGAAGCAGGCGCTTGGTCGTATTATCCTATTCTTTGTTTTTTACTCTATTCAAGGAAGGTGGGACCTATAGGTTAAGAAGCACTCTCTTTTATTATTATTATTATTATTATTACATTTACTTCTTATTAATCCTTTTTTTAAAGAAATCTTGTATTTGGTTAAAAAAAGTTTGGGGTCAGTTCAGCAATAATAATAATAATAATAATAAATGCGAAGAAGCATAATAGCCAGGGTTAGGGAAATTATTTTTTTATTTAAAAAATTTAGTTTATTTTTCTTATTCGAAGTTCTATTTTAACTCTGTAATTTTATGGGGTTTTCTTTTTGTATATGTGTGGGAGGGGAGGATGAGGCGATCCCCATATATCATACACACACTTAGACATATGTGTCAGAAATTTACAACTTTTGGTTACTTTATGGAGTATATTTCATGGGATAATACTGGGGCAGTTTCCTTCTTCAGGAGGAAGCATCGCTTTTAGAGTTGGATAAATTTTTGGCATGAAGTGGATTTGAACCTGGGTTGCCTTCAACAGAGGATTAAAAGCATAACTGTTTTATCTCCTCAGCTAATCGCCACCTCATATATATATATATATATATGGCTAGAAAAAAAGCTTGGCATTTAAAATTTCCTATAGTAAAATTTTTTATTCATTGAAAAATGGTTAAGTTATTAAAAGCTAAGAACAACTGCCGCGAAAGAGGAAGGTCAAACCTAGAGATTCCGTCTAATAAACTATTAAGAAAATATATCTTGACATCATGGGCTTGCAAACTTAATCGGGCACTTATGAAAAGGCGGTTATTTCTCCTTTAAATGGCTCCTATAAACGAATCTTTTTAAAATATATAAAAATGAAATTGACGGTATTAATTTAAATTCGTATTTTTTAAATTTATCATGACCTCTGATTGCAAGACCTTTATTTAGATATTTCTAGCAATCGAAATAAAAAAAGTATTGGATTTTTCTAAATATATTCAGAAGGAGAAAAGTTCTTTATTTAAAAAATTATCGGTTTTTACTTTTATAATATACAGTTTATAATATCTGATCCTTTTCTCAATCATTTTTTTAAAAGATTCTGTTTATTGAAAAATAATATCCGCCTATACAATATAAATATATTTATGCTTCTTTTTTGGAATCTTCTTTTAAAGTTACAGTTCGATTGAAAATTATCTGAAAAATAAAAAAGATATGTAATTATATTAAAATTTTAATATATAAATATATGTACCCGTGTGTACAGACCTTTGAAAGTACGCTATCCGGATCAAGCGCAAAAAAGCCGATTCTTTCAAATTGAAAAGTTTTATAACTTTCTAGAGAAATAACGAGGGATAAATCAGCTTTGGCTTTCACAATTCGAAGGCTGTCCTTATTACAATCAGAGAGAAAACCATCAGGAACTTGCTGAGGATCTTCTGGATTCTTATGATTGAATCTAAAAAAGATTTGTTTAATAACAAACAAAAATTAATACCTAAATTTTTATATAATGTTGCTTTCTAAGTTAATTACTTTGAAATAAAACTTTTTTTTTCACCAAAATAGGAATTTCTAGATATAGTCTGTGGCTAATTTTAACTAAAATATATATATCGTCGCAGTGCCTACAAAATCTGCTATGTGCTATTATTTAAATTTTACTGAAGAGACAAAAAACAGCGCAAATCGTAAACAAAAAGTAAAAGACATAAATGTCAATAATTCACATATGCGTTGAGCCAAAGGAAAGTGAAGGTGGTGATATTTCTCATCATGTGTTATTCTCTTTCTGGCATTTTTTACCAATACTTTTGAAAACCTACAATACAATGTCTCGGGTCGGTTTCATTCAGGTACAGTTCAGATATAAATCACGAAGAGTTTTAAATATAGAGATTTTCAACAAAGACTCTTTGTGATTTATATCTAAATTGTACTTAGGAAGGTCACAAAATGAGTGGCTAAAATGTTATGTTTAATACAAATAAACCACAGTAAAACCGAAAATTAATTAATTGTTAACTATGAAAGCTTCAAATAATACTATGGAACCATAAAGTGTCTCTAAAAAATTCATCGCATCATGGTTTTAATTTGGAAATATAATTGACTAAAATTTTTTAAATTTCTAAAGAAGAATATCTACTTACAATCGTTCATAAAGTCGCACTTCAATTGTAATGGGTTCAGAAACCCAATGAATAAAAGCTTTTGGTTTGAGTGCTTTTTCCGTGCTTTCGGCAGTAGCTTCGAGTTCAATTATTTTCCCCTGTTTATCTTTAATTATATTTGTAATCTTAATTACTTTTCCAGCGTGTCTTAAGCCAACTGGTTGGGTTGGAGTTAATCTTTTAAAACTTTCATTTGCTTCCTAAAATAGAATAAACAATTTTATATATTTGTTTGGTTTTGTGAATTAATATATATATATATTAAGAAAAGTTTTGCTCATAAAATAAAAACCTGAGACTTTATTTATCTAAAAGGATTAAATGAAGATTAAAAAAAATTTTGTTGAGAAAATTTGAGAGTTGAAGATTAATTTAAAAAGACCAACTAATTGATAAAAGATTAATCGACCTGATATAATCCTGATTTTTATTTGAAGGGATTTTGTATTATTTATCTTTTTCCACTTGTTTCTTTTTAGTTAGTTAGATTTTATGGGACAAATCTCTAAAGTAAAACATTTTCATAATGTTTACTTACCTCTTTAAAATCGTCATTTTCTATAAATATCACTTTTGAAAATTTTAACATCTGCGAGCCCTTTGTAGGATCATTAGGGAAATAATTGGCTTCAACTTCCTCTGGTCCATCGTAATTCGTAATTGTTATTTTAAGAGGATCTAAAACTACCATGGTCCTAAAATAAAATAAAATATTAAATAAAATTTTTGGAAGTGAAATTTTGTTGAACAATAAGGTTTGTTCAAACAAGTAGAGTGACCTCACATGTTAACATGCGCAGCATGAAAATATAAACTTTTTTTTTATCACTCTGCATGCGTCATAGAGTTCGAGATCAGTTCATGTACTTATTGGAACAAACCTATATTATTAAATATTATGGAATCTACTGAATTCTAAGTAAACTAGAACTCTTATCTTTTCTCTATTGGTAACAGACATGCCGACAGAAATAGCACTCAAATTACTTCTCTCTCCATTTCGAGCCTATATGCACATGAACAAAATCTGATCAAGAAATTTGTATATAAATAAATGTCAATCTGTAAGACAAGAACTTAGATGCAATTCAAGTGCCCTTTCTGTCGGCATGACTTTCTAAATTTGATAAACGTTAAAGATTACTTAACATTTCATTGAAAGAATAAGCAAAAAGTGAGGGGAGGAATCTTATTATGAAAGGATTGAATTTAGATTCTAGCGTTTAAAAATCAAAATTCAGTGACAAAAACAATAGTTGATCTTGAAAAATCGAAAATACAATAATCAATTACTATAAAACCAAAATATACCAAAAAACTATGATATTCTGAAAGTTATAAAACTGTACCAATTTAAAATATAAAATGGATAAATTTTTTACCTGGGAGCTGTAATATTAAGGACATCCCTAACAACAGCTTCTAACATTTGAGGATCAACGCTTATTTGTGCGCCTGTGAGACCAATTTGAGCGCAAAAACGATTTATTGCCTCAGGTGGAAATCCTCGTCTTTTTAACGCGGTTAAAGTAAATAACCGCGGATCAGACCAATCTAAAATGATATTATTATAAAACAAAATCATAAAAATACATTTTTTAGACAAATAAAAAAAAATTTACCAGATACGATTTTTTCAGTAATTAATTTATTAATTTTTCGTTTCGATACTACTGTATAATTCATATTCAGTCTTCCATATTCCCATTGTACTGGACAATAAATATTAAGAGAATTACAAAGCCAATAATAGGAAGACCTTCTAGATTGAAATTCCTTAGTACAAAGTGAATGGGTAATATTTTCAATAGAATCACACAAGCAGTGTGTGTAATCGTAAGTAGGATAGATACACCACTTGTTTCCAGTTCGATGGTGAGGCAGGAACTTGATTCTATAGGCAACGGGATCTTGTTTTCCTTCTTCTAAAGTAATTTTCAATCTTAATGTTGCTTTACCTTCTTCTATCTTACCATTTTTCATATCCTAAAATTTGAAATATTAAAAAAAATGTTATCATTTTTTATTTTAGAGACTGAACAAACCTACATAAAATAATTGAAGGCTTTCTTCAATGGGCCGTTCTCTCCAGGGAGATGGTGGTGGATTAAATCCTTTAATTTCTTCAGCATTTTGATGACAGACATATGCTAGACCATTTTCAATTAAGTCGATCGCCAATTCAAACAGTTGATCAAAATAATCGGAAGAATGAGTTATTTTATATGGAGTATATCCTGAAAATTTAATAAATCTTTAATGAAAATTTTCAAATAAAGCTTAAAGGTTTCACCCAAGAATGGCTGTTTACTATATGCAATAGGGCAGCAATAAATACTTACCAAGCCATTCAACCATTTCTTTTATAGAATCAAAAAATTTCGCCTCTTCTTTTTCTGGATTAGTGTCATCGTAACGTAAATAACAAATCCCATCAAAAGCAGCAGCGTAGCCAAAGTTAATATTTATAGCTTTTGCATGGCCTATATGAAGAATACCATTAGGTTCAGGTGGAAATCGAGTAATAACCTAAAAATTAATATAATAATTGGATAAATTCCTTCAATTATTTTCCTAAATAAGAATAAAAGTACAGTTGAGTTATTCTCGGAGCAAATGAGAGGAGGTGCGGTAAGAAAATGGCGATATAAAGAGCCAGTCCTCTTTTAAGGATCTAGCTGGTTGGGTACAGCCAGAAACTAACGAGCGCGATATAATCTGATTTTGTGATTGGATGAAAGTTCTTTGTAAGACCCATGGTGGGAGAAACTTTTTGCTGAGAATGTTTTAGAGTAAGATTTCTAAGATTCCAAAAATGCGTCGACTGTAATCAGGACGTTAAAAGTAAGCCAACGAATAGACAAGAAGTCAAATTTATATCTTTTTTATAAAATTTAATTGGCCGAAGTTTCGGTTTCGTTACGTGCCATCGACAGACGACTAAAAATGTACATAAATTTGAGTCATATAATAATATAATTAGATTTACACTGAACATAAAATTATACAATATTCTAGATTTTTAAAAAATGAAGAAAAAATTTTCTATTTTAATATTTTTTAAATTAATTTTTTAAGGGTTTTTTTTTGAAATGCTGGTGGATCCAGAATCAAATATATTTTTTTTTATTTACATACGTATTTATTTATTTAAGTATCAGTACTTTCCAAAATACTTGAAATACTCAGTATTGTATTGAAAATTTTCTTTTATACAATAATGTTATAATAAAAAATTAAGTTTAAATTTGATTTATCCATTTATAAAAATAATTCTTATAGGGATCCATTATATATATAACATGTCTATCACGTTCCTCACGCCCTAATAAGCCTATAAACCAAAATAACATTATAAATCATAATAAATAATTTCTTAAATATGAATCGCTTACTTTGCCACCTGTTAGTTCTAAATGTTTTTTCAAAAGATCCATTGTTTTTGGTGTAATTTGATAACCATCCGTTTTGAAATTCTCTCCAGGTTTATGAAATTGAGTTTTAACTTTTAACATCTCACTCATTGTTAAAGGAACTAAAAATAATAAGAGTTTATTAATTGTTTTTAAATCCAATTTTTATTTATTAGTACCAACTTGTATCTTCTTTCGTTTTAACATCTTTAATATTTAAGTTTGATTTCGGGCACGATTTTTGTTTAGGCAAAGGCTTTTTATCTTCTTCCGTTTTTTGTCCAAGAAGATCTAAAATTTGTAGATCAACTTCGCTTTTTAAGATTTTACCATCGACCCATTTCAATTTATTTCGTGCTTCTTGCATAATAATTCCAAAATTAAAACGATATCTTAAAAAAAAAGATAAAATAAAATTTTAGTTAATGTTTGAAATTTAGAAAAGAGAAATTTCTATCTAAATATTTAAAAATTACCGCTGTTCCAAAATATTTGGTTTATGTAAAGAGATTAATTTTTCTACAGTTGCTTCAATTTCCTCAGGACTCACACTTACACCCACACCACAATATTTTTCAAATTCTTCAACGTTAACTCCATTAGATAGATTATTCAATAGATATTCCAAAGCGGCTAAAAAATATAATAAAATACTATTATATAATAAATATAGCAAAAAATAATTAAATAAATTTAACAAATTATATGTAAGTTAATAGACAAGTCAAGTACAAAATAATTATAAAAAAAATCTTATTAGTGATGTAATCAGGAAAAAAGACGAAAGAACAGTGAAGGAGTTTTAAAAAATCCTGGAGATTTTCATATAATTATACATCATATTATTATTATTGTTATTTAAAATTATTTATTAAGGTATTTGAGATTAAAATGAAAGAAATAATTTTTTAATCCACTATTTATATAAATTTTAATAATAATAATAATCATTATTATCTTAAAAAAATGAGAAATATAAAGATAGCTAGGATCTTCCTCTATAATATATATATAATTTTGCTATTAAGTTGTAACCTGATATCAGCTAATGACAGATAAGGATATGGTTGTGAAATAAATAGTTCTATATCAAATGATAGCCTACAAAGCCTCGCTTTGCCGTCAACTTATTATACTAACTATTGGTTAGTAATACGAGAATAGTTGAATTAGGTTCGAGTATTAGTTTACAAATAGAGAATCATAAAGGCACTGAGAATAAAGCATTTATGTCGGAATGTTTCTATTTTGAATTATTAAGCTTATATTTATTCAGGAAGAAAAGTTAAAATCATTAAAATTTGAAAAAATTTTTTCAAGTCTTTTTTGTTTTTTTTCGGCCTCTGATGCAACAAGAAACAGAGCTATTTGGAAATAAAAATATATATATATATATATATAAAATAATATGAAATAAAAATGAGACATATATTTCTAAAAACCTTAAATAAATGAACATACTAGATAGAACCTTCAATTCGAGTTTCGAATCTACATTTTCTTTTAAAAGCTCTCTGCAAAAATTTTACATATTTTATTGCCAAAATTAATTGAAGGTGGGGAGATTTTGAGTGTAGGATTCATATTTGTTTATCATTACACCTGACTGGCTATAGTATAAAGGAAAAATTGCGTATCTCTAAAACAAAACATGCATTTTCATCTGGGCCTTGTTTTTTAAACATGGAGTCTTTTTATTAATAAACAACTTATACTAAAATATCTTTTTATATAAGGATGAATTTTATGGGTGGTTAAGGATAGAACAAGACCTTGGCTAACTTTAATAAGGGAGCAAGACAGGTTATTAAAGATAGGCCAGTCACAAAACCAGGAAAATTTCAGGAGTTGGATCTAAACTTTTTGGGAAGGGCCTAGAACAATTCTTTTCATGAAATCCTTTATAAAGTATATATAATATAATAATCATTGGCCCTTCCCTGGCATAAGTTTGAGTTCAAAATTTATATTCCTCACATATGGAAAAGCCGGCTCATGAATCTTGTAATTCTAATTTTTCTATTAAAGAGTCAGGTTCAGAGAGGATTTAATTAATTGAGAGGCTTTGAGTCCAAATAAATAAATAAATAAATATATATATATATATATATAGAAATAAAGTAATGAGTATTGTCAAACATAAGCTTCTAAACATATGTGATATATTTTTTGGATTTTTATTATAACAAAAAAAAAAAAATATATAAGAATTATTTAATTTACCATCCAATCGAAGAGTTGTATTAATTTTATTGGTACAAATATATTCAACAAGCAATTCCAATCTATTTTCTATTTGAGGTTTTAATTTACTTGCCAGGTGATATAAAATCATTTTATTTTCCATGTTATTGTCTTTATGATTCATAGACTAAAAAAATATAATAAAGAAATATAATAAAATAATCAAATATGATGATTAAATAATAATACCTTTCGAATTATTTTTTCCAAATAATTAGATAAAGTGACATTTTTTAATGTTTCTTTGGTTTTGGATTCACTTAAACCAATTGATTTAAATAAGTTTTCTATTTCATCATGATTCGTCATTGTGTTTTAATTAAAAATTAATAAAAATAAATTAATATAAACGTGTAAAACACGTTCCACAGTGAAGATGTGGACAGAAAATAGACATTATTTCTTTTTAGTCAGATCAGATTTGCCAACATTGAGAGAGTAAGTCCCTAAATAACATTGCGCATGCTTATTGGATAATTTTGATTACGTCATCTACTGCGAGGAGATAAACTTAATTTCTATTGACTAGATTGGTTCTTCTCCCAATGGCGGTCTAAATTCAAATCATTATAAATTTATTGCCAATAAATGACAAACAGGGCACGTGTAATTTCACAAACCATTATTTAAAATTATAATTAAAATAAAGTATAAATAAAAAAAAAGCCAAGCAGTCAACTTAGCTCTTTAATGGTTTCTTGCTGAATCTCCTTCAATAAAAGACACTTTCATTTTGACTCTTTCTTCTCTTGTATAAATTTCATTAATAATTTTAATGTTTTTTTTTTTATAAAAAATAAAAATGTTCAGAAATTCGTGAAATGGCTTTTTAATTATACTGAAGCAAGTCCAGAGGAGCCTTTCCCCTTCAATAGAGGAATAATAGCGAAGAAGTCACACGAAGCATCGTATTACGTAATGCAAAGGGCGTCTTTTGGCCCTCACAGTTTTAGAGCGAGGAATATATTTTTCGACTGCGCAAAACTGATTGGGCACAAAAAAAAATTACTTTTAACAACTGCTCAAGTTTCTACTAAACGAATTAAAGGACAAATAAGTTTAAAAAAAAATTTTGTTAAAACATTTTTTACATCTGTCTTTATATAAATACTTTCCGTAAACTATCTATTTCAAAAAGTTGGTCATACTGTCTTGGAACAATTGTTCATTTTTTTTAGTTCTTTGTCTCGTCTAAAGACTCGTTTTTTGTACCTCAAAGTACCCAACTCTACTTAAAAAATGTCCGAATAACATTTAGATAAACCATTGAATCATACATATTCTTTGGGTAAGCATTCCAAATTTACAAATATTTAATACAATTAATAATTTTCAAATCAATATATTTTATATAAATTAGAGCTTTGTAATCTTTTGCAATGACCAGTATAAATTTAAATCAAAAAATAGACATAACTTGTTCAAGAGAATAAAAATGTATAATTTTAGTTAAATAATTACATATGTAAAATATTTTTACTATTATAGGCATATTTGAAATCCTCAGAGCGACCGAAAACGAGGGACATCCCTATAAATCTTTTTATTTATAAAATCCTTGGTGGATCATTCCACCTCTTAATCTCATGGGCCACTATTTACATTTTATTCTCGCCTCTGGATGATCCTGACTATCATTAGTTTCTTTTTTTCAGCCTGTATAGTTTATTCTTGTTTACGTTTTGAATTTGTGAAAATTCCCTAAATTTATTTCTGTAATATATATAATTTATTTTGTTACCTTGAATTCTAGATATTCTCTTGTAAAGGGTAAGCCACATGCAAAGCCAAGATTCACAACACTACCACTTTACTATGAATCATTTATTCTTCCTCCATTCACTCATATCTAAACATAATATCCATAGTTTCCTCAAAATTTAGGCAAACTTTCATACATTTCATTTTTTACCTCAGACTTTTGATTTTCCTAATTTTATCTTCTGCTCCTCATTTTTATCCCATTAAATTTACCTAAGTAACCATATCTTATTCTCCATATTTATTCACTATTTAAAAATTTTTACTGATTTTCAGAGAAATCTTTAATATTCTATATGACTGTACTTTCTATCTTTTCTTACAGATGTTTAGTGATACTGTTAACTATGACTTTTACTTCTAGTTTCATGAAAATTTTAAACCTGGAAAATCTATGGGAAAAGATTATGGACAAATTAACAGTCGAATTGTTAAAAAAAGGAAGGAATTTTAAAACAAGCATAAAACTTGGGTATTAAAGGTAGGTATTTATTTTACTTGTTTTTCTATTTACATTAATTTAATGATTAAAATATTTATTTGATTGGCATTTTTTTTCATAGGCTTAGAAGAAGAAATGTAAGAAATGTTATTAAAGAGCTAAAATAATAAATATTTCAGTAAAAAAATTGAAATTTTCAGATATTTTAGTACAACAAAATTTTGTCTATCTAGATAGAAATACATTTTCTAAATATTTCCTCTTATAACAGAGTTAATTCATAGAAAAAAATTTTCCCTTGAGATTAATTCGTGAATAATATTCTTTTAATTTTACAACCTTTTTCTGATTTGATTGATGAATATTGTAAACATGTTAACTTAAATATATCAAATAAAGACTACTTTTATTCTAGATAAGCTGACCACTTGTTAAGGGCTTTGTCTTCTATTCTATTCGGTATCATTTCTGATGAAAAAGGCTGCAGTTATGATAAACTTAGATAGTATTTACATCTAGATAAGCAAAAATTTCTATTCTTTTTTTTAACTATCTGAAAGTTGATCTAACTAATCACAAATCGAAAACCTTGCCTGTTTAATAATAATAAAAAAAAATTAAATAATAATCAACAAATTAGTTCTTGGTAATCTTGCATTATTATAATTATCCATTTGAAAAATATTTTTTTTTTTAATAAATAGCTTTTCTAAATCAATTACCTATACTAGTTTATCAAATATAATTATTTATGATTAATTAAAATAAGTTATTTTTTTAGCGGATTTGTCTCAAAAATATCAAAGAAAACATGGGTATAGCCAGACGATCTTGTTAGAAAGGCCGACCACTTGTTAGGTGAGATTTAGTTCTTTTGCACCGGATCTTATATATTCATATTTTTTTTTAGGTATTTTATTTAAAATTTATTATTTCTAAATTTCTTTCAATATGATCTCGATTACCATAAAGGATGGCATTCTGAGAACACAATTTCGATGGAAATGAATTCTCCTGATCTATTTTACTTTTAAGTTTTCCTTACGGAACGTATAACCGTGTTGTAGTAGGGTTGACTGTATCATGATATTTTGGTTAAAAAATGTCAACAAAATTTGCCAACTCTTACCTGAAGTGGGGAATGGAGACTGCTTAGATTAGCTTCGTCTTCATTTTTTTGTACCATCGTTTTGTAAAATTTCTTTCATTTTTCTTATTCATATTTATTTTAAATTTTGTAACTTTTTAAATTTTTGTTACAAGTTTGCTCCCTTTTTGCCAACAGAAATCCTCTCTTTGATTCACAGTATACCTTCAGATTATTTGGAGAAAATCAACCAGCCTCTCCACAACAACTTTATTTATTTAGTAAATATTTTGAGCAGTGTTAATGCTACCCTATATGTAAATTTGATATATTTTGCTTTTATATTGATGGGAAAAATCATGGTTGATCTTTTAAATAACTCCAATACCGATTATCCATCATAATCAGAAATAATCAACTTTTATGACAGATTAAATAAATTACACAACAAAATTAATTAACAGTTCTTATTTTAACGGACAAAAACCACACATTGATATATATGAAAATAGGAGTTGGTTAGCATCGTGTGTAGAATAAAAGGACAAGAATAGATTTTTTGTCAGCATATCTCATTGTTAATATTATATAAATAAGAACCACTCAACATGTATGATTAATATAAGTTTGGCTTTGTGTTAAGCACAATCATTCGGACGGCTAGCGTGACAATTCAAGTCGTGTTTATAAAATGAAATTCACTAAACATTTATTTTTTTCCACTTTTTTTTAAGAGGATCTACATTTTATTACTAATAAAGATAAAATATCCTTTTAATTTTTTAGATTATATATAAAAATCCTTTAAAAAAAATTAGCTTCTTTGAAAATTATAGAAAAACATCAGGCACTTGTTATTTATTCGAGGACTTAATAATTATATTTTGTTTTTAAAATCAAAATTTTGTTGCTATTTTTGAGGTTCTTACCCATGTTCGTAACAAAATGTCTTTGTTTCTCTCATGATTGTCTCTTCTTTTAGATTTTATATTGCAATACTTATTTATTTACATTATTTTAGCGTACCAACTTAGTTGAATAAAGTATTACTCCACCTTTGTTATTTAAAAATTTACAAAAAATCGCTGCATTCGTCAATTTTTTCAATAAAAATATAATTAATTATTTTTAATTATTAAAATATTGGAATGTTTAGCTATATATTTTTTTGAAAATATATTAAGGACTAAAACTCTAGTGACCGAGTTTAATTCCAAGAAACCATTTACGAGTTCCAATAAATTAGGGGATACTAGTTTATTACTGATGGTAAAATTTACGGTGTTATAATAAAACGGTGAAAATAAACTATAAATATAAAACAGTATGAAAAATGGAAATTTCCAATTAAAAAGCTTTGACAAATTTGGTTACTTCAAATTTGGCTTATCAGAGTAATGAATTGGATAGGTCCAAGCAAATTTTGTAATCTTTTTTTTTTCAAAATAATTTTTTACTGAATTTATTGATATGCCGCATGTTATCATTTTTTTTGTTAAAAAACCTATAATACGAATATACATTTGATAGGACGCAAGCATTTGGACGACGTTCCAATTTTACAAATTAGAAATAGAATTTCCAAAATTGGTAGGCGTCGGATCAAGAAAATTTAAGGACCAGGGCCACTGAACTACACGACCTTGGGATCAAATCTTATATTTAATAAAATTCTTTGAGCCTCCCGGGCCTCTTTAAAGGGTCAGGTTCCGGGACTATAATTCCCACCTGCTCTACTTCTCTTGATGACACTGGCTAGGACAAGCTAAATTTAAAAAGTATAAATTGCAAATTAATTAATTTTTTAATCATAATTTTTGTTTGCGGCGAAATTTTTTCAAATATTGCGGGTGCACGTCGTTTAAAAAGGTTGGGAACCTCTGATGTAATAGGCGAATGATGTTTTATAAAAAATTATTTAATCCGATCTCTTTCGCCTCCAAGAATTTTTTTAAAATAAAATATATGCCAATAAGAATTTTTTATAAAAGACATTGAAAACAAATTGAATTATTTTTATTTTTAAAAATCTACCAAATTGTTCAGGTTTAAAAGAAAACAAAAATAATTATAAAAAATTTTAAATTTTAAAAATAATATATCTGACCTCATCGTTCTTAGATCAAAATCATCTACGCGAGTCCACAGACAATGGTAAAGAAAGTTAAAAAATTGATTTTATAAAAAAATATGTAAAAAAACAATAAAAAAAAAATTCTGTTTAATAAAAAACCTTAATTCATAAATGTTGTGATTTACGAGCACATCGTGTGCTCTTATTGTTTCTTTTACTTTTTTCTAATAGATATGTTGTTAATTTTTAGGAGAATCACTTAGTTGGCAAGTCTCCCGACTAAAAATATCCCGCTGGTGATATTCATTTTTTTTTTGTCTTTTTCTATTGCTGATCATGCGCACTTGTCAAAAACTCTCGGACCGATTTAACTTCCTCACAAGCCACCTCACACTTTTCTTCAAGTTCTACTTGGAGTTTTGTCTTGTGGATGTTCTATTCTAAAAGCCGGTAGAAAAGAATTTATTTATCCAAAAGGACCGTTAATTATTGACATCAGACAACTGGAAAATAAATCATGCAAAATCCAACATCAGTAAGTAATTTATATCAAATCATTATTAATTCTTTATTTTGCAACAAAAGACGTAAAATAATGATGAGAAAATATGGAGAGACGGTGTGTTACTAAAAAAAAATTACCTTTTTACCCTTCCAGGTTCAGTGACCTTACTTTACATAATTAACTATTATAATAATAAACAACCTGGTTTTAATGCCAAAATAGAGATAGAAATTTTTTTTTAGAAATTTAATTGAATATATTAAATAAAATAAAATTTAATATTTATATTTATGAACTTAAAGACGAATTGTTATAGTCTAATTACTATTTCTCTATGTCTTAATACAAATAAATAATATTAAAATAATAAATTTCAAACACAAGGCAAATTTGGAATAAAAATTAGATCAAAATGAAATAATACAAAAAAAGAATGATCGAAATAATTTTAAGAATGCTTTTTATTTACAAATTAA
Organism: Anisolabis maritima; assembly: GCA_010014785.2. Taxonomy (NCBI): domain Eukaryota; kingdom Metazoa; phylum Arthropoda; class Insecta; order Dermaptera; family Anisolabididae; genus Anisolabis; species Anisolabis maritima. Next base: position 7,166 of record JAAAKE020081724.1, on the reverse strand, counting down.
AATTTTTTTTTTCATATCTCATTTTTAAATAAATCTATAAGTTTACTTAAGTTATTTTTTTAAATAAATTCATGGCTGAATAAAAGTATTCACATCAGAACCAAGATTATGTTCACCTTAGTTTTATAAGATTAGTTTCATTTTTTTGTTTTAATGTTTATCCTTTGTTTATTGTTTATTTTCAAATAATAAATTAAACAAATAATTAGTATATTTTGAGTTTATTCACAGATTTCTATTTTTTTTTTAATATATTCTAAATTTTTTGAATTTTTACACTTTTCCATAAGTATTTTGCAATTTTTTTAAAACAATAAAGTATTTAACAGTGTCCAGTGAGCTTAAATAGTCATATCCAATTTGAATAATAACATGATTATTTTTAACAGGAATCTCAAAATTTTGGTTGTTTGTTTTGAAATTAACTTGATTTCAAATTCACTCAGTGTACCATTATCAAAAAATTACATGAGCCCTGATTTTTTTCGATTATTATTTGGGATCCGTGCTGTGGTACTTAAAAAGTACTGGAGAGTGGTATTCATAAGTTTTAAATACAAGAACTCTACCTAAAACATTTTTAAACATGATGTACTTGTACTAATTACTATGGGTCTCAAAATAAAATGGACAAACTCATTTTTTGTTTAGTCTTAATAGATAATTAGTAAATGAATAAACAAAACCAAAATAATAAAATTCCATAATGTCTTGTATTAAATTAATTATTTTTGGATTTTATCTAGCTCTTCCATTAATCTCTTAAGATAAATCAAAATATAGGCCGTGTCCTAATTATTTTGAAGGTCTTATAAGTTTCTCTAAGAAATACTTGTTATCAAAAATACTTCCAGAACTCCTGGTTACCTAAAAATTTTTTACTGAGTACTCAGTACAACAACTCTGGAAATTGCATATAATTTCATTTATCACTTATAAAAGTATCATACGACGGAACTCTTTTGAATTGGTAAACACATCTAATTAAAATAGCAGGGAGTTCCTAGGTTCAAAACCCTGGAGATCTGCATTTATTCTGACAGAAAAAAAAAGAAAATTAACCAATTTTTAATAATTTTATATTATTATCTTTATGTCACAATATATGTTTTATCGGTTCAAAAAAAGATTTCCTGAAATTTTTATTTAGATAAATTACTTTTGTAGCAGTGCATTTAAATATTAATTCCAATTAAGTAAAATGGGCTTATTTATTTTGACCAGGTTTCTTCCATGCAGAAAAATGTCTCAAAAAGGATTTTTTCATTTTTATATTTTATCTATAAAAGAAAGGAAATTACAACTTTATCTAGTTTACATTATCATATAATTTTTCTAATAAAATGCCAAAGTTGATTCATTCTATTCATTCACAAATCTTATTAAATATTTATATTAAAGCCTATTGAATAGAGATTCATGCATTAGAGATTCATGCATTAGAAATAAAAGAGTATATATAAATTATTAAAAATTTTATTAATTATGGATTAAAAAATTTTATTTCATATAAATAAATCTAGGTCACTTTTTGTTAAAAGAAAATTTTCAAATTAATTATCAAAGAAAATTAAAGGTGGACAGAATTTCTTTAGAAGAATATAAAGACGTATTTACACAAACTTCTTAAGATCAGCTATACAGAGGATGGGGCGTCAAAAATAGAACAGCCTATTGCGAGGTCCCTTCAGAGATTGTTAAACACATTTTTTGGCTTAGTGGGTTACTATCCAAATCCGATTGGGTTTCATTTCACTTTGCTTAATTTTTTTTTTTAATTTTTAAAATAAACCGATGTGGCCACACAATCTAATTAGAAAAAAAATTTTTATTCTTAATTTTTTAATTTTTTTTTTTTGCAAAAATTTTAATAAAAGTTATAAAAAAAATATGAATTCACACAAGTTGTATTTGAAAAGGTTTTCTCTAAATTTTTTAATTAATAAAATATTAAAGAAAGAATGAAAAATTCAATCATTGAAATTAGTCTTATTGAATCGTGATACGGAACAAAAATTGATATAATATATAAGTAAATAAATAATAAAATCTATTAGCATGCGATATGTATATGTTCAGTAAAAACTTAGCAAAATCTTTTTGTATCAAGTGAGTGACACCTGAAAGATCTGATGAAGATATTTCTTGAAACCAATCTTAATAGGTGAATAAATCAATTAAAAAAAAAAAAAAACAAAGGCTGCAGCAAGTTATCTCACAACCACAAACAAAAAATCTATATTTTGGAGTTAATTTCGTCAAGTGAAAATATGAGAAAACTTGCTTATTAAAATTGTTAAATCATGCAGTGGCGTAACTAAAATTCTGCGGGGGTGTCATCAACTATATATACACAAACCACAAGCTTATATTAGAGAGCTGAATAATTTGGGGCGCGCCTCACAGGGAAAAAAATAGATTACTCTGCATCTTATAGCTTTATGATATATTCGAAGGGACACGCCGCCCTCCCCCTCGCTTTAATTACAAATTAAAGTTAAATTTACTATGTTTACAATATCATCAATCTCTCTGTAAAAGAAAAAACAATTTTGAATTAATTTGAAAAAAATATTTAAATAGTTTTTTTTTTTTTTGCACAACTCTTCTAAATCCTATTAAAAAAACTTTTGTTTTATCTCTCAATATTAGACCTTAGAATTAAAAGGGCTTTTTATCCATGGCCTTGTCTTCAGTTCTAAATGAAAAAAGTCATAATATTAAAAAACTAAAGATCATTAAAATATTTTTTACAATGAAATTAAATTTTATAGTGAAATGAAATTAAAACTATTCGCAATATTTCCTATATCTTTAAAAAAAAATCTAACAAATTTTTTATCTCGTAAGTCTTTATAAAAGAAAATTTGAATTATTTCTAAGTAATCGATATAGACAAAATTCCTTTCCAAGTTATTCATATCTTTATTATATGAAAATTATTATAATATGATTTATTAATTTTTTTGTGATTAATAAGTATTCTTAAATATTACTTCAATCCGACTTAAACCACTTACCTAAAACTTTAAATATATTTTTAATTTTAATATAAGTAAGTATTTTTTTCCTGACAAACAATTGTGTGCAGTAGCCTAGCTAGAAATTATAGTAGTAATTAGAGGTGCCCCGTCCCGTTCAGGACTTGAAAAATTTCTCTCTTCCATTCCACTCTTTTGGTTTTTTAATTTTTTAAATAAAATCTATTTTATTTATTACTAATATTCTTTTTGGATATGTCTTGAATTTGATCGCTTTCTTTCTATTCCCTCATTAAAATTAGAAGCTAACTGACATCCTTCCACACGCTTTTTCTTGCTACCCATTTTTATTGATAATGCCTTCTGAAGGTTTTTTGAAACTCGGTCAAAAAGTTAAGGTAAAGTATTTTTTCAACTTTTCTCCTTTGCAAAATTTTACTTGGCGTTTTTTTGCAATTGTTTCTAATACGGAATCCGCCATATATACATTTTTACTGGCCCTTTTTTTTTGTCGGCTTAGGCAAGCAGGAAAAAATGGTATGTCTGTAATTATAGCTCTAACGGGAGAATGCAATTTTGCATTCGTTGTTTGAACAGGGCTAGATAAAAATGTATTATGGGGACTCCAAGTTAAAAGGCCAAGTAAAATTTTTGGGAAGGAGAAAAGTTAAAAAATATTTTATTTTTAAGATCGTACTATAATTTTTTCACTACTTAGGTTTTCGGGTTTTTGTTGGTCTTTTGGGCTCCCGGAAACATTTTCTTCCTCCCTAAGCTCATCCGTCTCTAAGAGCCATATATTAAAATTTCTATTTACTGTTAACTAATACCAAAATCATAAATCCGTTCAACACAACAAACTATGACGATTAGATTTCATCAAATTTTGTTTATTTTTACGACGTCAGCCTCATTCAATTGATATTAACAGTACATTAATTGCATATTTTTGTACTCTTTCTATTGCTATATGAAACATTTTTCTATCTCTTTTCGTTTACGAGCTATATAACGGCGAAACCAGGTTACATTATTTACGAGACCCAATTCTCAAATTTACTTCTGATGTGCAGGAAAAATCTTATTTCTTTATCAAAATCGTTTATTAAAAAAGTTAATTATTTTGGCTAAAGAATCAAATGGTCATAAAACACTCCCTGAAGGTGGCAAAAATATTATTGTAGTTTTCTCAAATCACTATCTTTTTCCAACCTCTAGTACGAATAGAAAAACTCTAATCCCCATTTATCATTTATTATAAATAAAATCATTAGTAACACATTTGGAATCTGCTCTTCCGTTGTAGATGGATCCCCCACTGGCTGGGCCATGTGGGGTATGTGGACTCGGCTCGACATTACGTTGCTCAGCTTGTAAGAAAGCTTTCTTCTGTGGTGTCGATCATCAACGAGATGGATGGCCAGCTCATAAACCAAATTGTGCTTCTCGTGCAGAACGTCGGCGACGCAAAAAAGAACAAGCCCAAATTGCTGCGACTGCACAGGCTAACACCACTCCTTTAAAGGTCATTTAAATGAAATTATCATCATCATTTCAAAAAAAAAAAACTCAGGTTATTTCTTTCTAAAAATCATCTTAAATGTATTTAATCAAAATACTTTATATCGGACTGACATGTAACTTTAAACTCGTAAATGTATATTTACTAAAATAGTAAAAATAACAATTTAAAATGGACTATTAAAGACATTTTGGTTTACATTTCTAGGATAAATATTTTTCTCTCGATTTTCATTCTTTAAATAAAAATTTATCTTATTCAGATAAATTTCAATACTACCGAATACTAAAATCCAAAAAAATTTCTTTTCTGTAAGAGAGAGAGAGAGAATGTGTGTGTGTAATTGAATCTCGTATTATAAGACGTGAAAAAAATGTTTCGATTTTCACACTACGCATGTGTCTGACGTTCAAAACACTTACATAGTTTCTATTTTCACTGCGCATGAATTTTATACTATAAGAGTTAGTTCAATTACTTGAAGGTTTTTTAAGTATATAACTAAAACTGAATCGACATTTATGACTATATGCAAATATTAAGATTTTTTAATGATCCTCCCTCCTTTGTCCCTCTTTCTTCATTTTAAATATTTAATTTTCCAATTATAAGATTATTTAACAATTAAATTAGTAAGAAGAGAATTATAATAAGGTGTTGAATGAAATTCATCAAAATATATAGAGAATCAAAAGAATAGACTAACGTTTCTGAAACCTAATGATTCAAAGTGTGTAGTAAGTTTACTTTCTTTTATTCTTTTGTATGCCCATGGATTTAACAAAAGAATAAAGCAGGTTTAAACTTTGGTAATTAAGCTTTCAAGCCACTTATTAAGTATAGAATTTAATTATATTAAAACTTTATAGAGTGTCCCAGCAATTGCTTTGGGGGCATCGGGATATAATTTGTGAAAACGGGTTCACTATTTTGTTTTGAAAAAAAAAAAAAATGGAAAAATTTGAATCACAAATCATTCGAATATTTATTATTGAATTTATTCCATTCACAAAATATTTCAAATAAAAAATTTAACAATTTTTTTTTATTTCAGGATGATAAAATAAAAAATAAAAAATCGCCAACTGAAAAAACCAAACAGGTAAATAAATATATTCACCTTTTAATAAAGAAATTACATTTTCAGTTTAAGTGTGGTGTATTTGTATTTAATATAACGTTTGGCTACTAATTTGTGGCCTTCTTCAGGTACAATTCAGATACAAATCACAGAGTCTTACATCTAGTAGTCACTTCAGATTCCATATCTCTAGATATAAATCATTTAGTGATTTATATCTGAATTGTACCTGAAGAAGGCCACAGAGTGAGTGAAATTTGTATTTCATACAAATAAACCCATAGTTAATTTATTTATTAACGATAACAACTTTGAAAGCTTCAATTCCAAATTAATCAATTTTTATTTGCATATATAAATATTAATGAATTTTATTTAATTTTAGAGTAAAAAAGAAAATCAAATTGATAAAAGTGAAAAGAACAAAGTAAAAAAGGATGAAAATGTTAAAAATCAACGAAACAAAGAAATGCCAGGTAAATATTATACAAAAAATACACATTTAGATATAATAGTATTGATTAGTAAGGCAACGTATCTCATGTGGCCGCCGGGGTGGCTTACAAAACACTCTAAAGACCCCTCCTGGGCATGGTAACTATCAGACCTTACACCAAACCCGGTTCGACTCCAGAGCCCGCCAAGTGAATTTTTCACTTGAGGTCCTAGTACTGACTACGCGTTCGAAATTGAAGTAAAAAGAAGTGACCCAGGTTTTGTTTGCCAGAACCCTTTGTACGGACCATACAGCATTTCATTACCGCCATAACTGACTTGATTATAATCCCCCTTTGAGCAGAGTTTTTTATTTTACCAAAAATAATTTTTGTTAATAATGCAAGATATTGAAGCTCTATCTAAATGTTTGTTTTTTGTTTATATTTATTTACATTTATACATCGTATGTCAAAACGTTCTGAGTACGTATACCATCAAAAATGTCAAACTTTATGATAGAAGCGTCAGAAGCACTAGTTTAGCGCAATCCTGAAATATAAAAGGCAACCATCGTATTATTAGTTAGTATTAATAAGAAACGACGGTAACCGTAATTTTTCTTCCAAATTTATTCAATTTATTTTGTAGTTAATTAATATAATTAAAAAAATAATTATATAAAATTAGAAAAAAATATTTGTTGGTCCGTAATATGAAGCAAAGTGTGTTTGTGT
>JAAAKE020081713.1:7776-23783 GCA_010014785.2 Anisolabis maritima | reverse complement strand
CATATCATCTTGTTTTCTTCTTATCAAGATACATCTGAGGAATTCTAATCAATCATAGTTAATGAGGAAAACATTGTATTTTTTAAGAAAATAATCTTTTTTTTTAAGTATACTTGATGATTGGATAAAAATTAACAAAAAATATTGATTATCAAATTTTAATATTTGGACAAGTTTTATCCAATATAAGAAAATATTAATTTTATACAGAAAAAATAATAAAATTATATATATACTTGAAAAATTTTTATTTGCAAAATTTTAATTAAATGAAAAACTATAAGTGCTTATAATCAAAATAACCAATTTAAGGGCAACATTTTAAAATATATAAATTTAAGTTTTTTTTTTTTTTTTTTTAAGTCTTTTTCGCCATCTGAGGCCATTTAAACTCCATCCTAATTTTATTTAAATTAAAAATAAATTTTTGTTGCTCAGGACAGGAAATGAAACACTGGCCTTTGGTTCGTGAAGCCTCTAGCTCTGCATCAAGGGATAGGACAAAGCTTATGCTTTATATATACATAAAAATTCCCTCTATTTTACTTAGTATTTATATGGCCCAAAGAGAAGAGCAAATTTAATTATAATTTACTAAAAAATATTTTTTATGTAGAATATTCGTCTTATAGACTTTTGAACACTCCCAATAAGATTATATACGATACTTGTTTTCCAGGCATATTTATTTATAGCACTTGGATCCAATTAGTTGAAATAAATTTTCTTCTGACTGATTGAGGTCTGAACCCACACCCCTTGGCTTTTTAGGTTATCAATATTGCGAATGTCACTATCTTTAAACGGGGGGGATTAATTAGTTAATAAAAAAAACCTCGGATTATAGTATTGGAAATTTTTGCCCTTTCAAATTTAATTAAATTGCACATTTTAAAAGAGGGCGAGGGAGTATGGCTATATAGATATATTAATAAAACCACCTGTTGATTGATTTCCTTGTCCCTTTATTACTCTCTCCCTCTCTTTCTTCCTTCCTATGATGTTTTTACCATTTGCCACACCCCGATAGTGATTTTAGGATTATTATCAGCTCACTAAATTTAATAATAATAATAATAATAATAAAAACTATTTTAAGATTTTAATATGAAATTAATAATATAATTATATTAAGCCTAATCCTTTGGTGCAGAGGCCTCGCTTCTCGTCTTGAACAATAAAAATGTATTTCTATTATATTGGTTACCAATTAAATAAAAGAATGAAATCTAAATGGTCTCGGATACCAAAATTTTTTTTTTTGTTTTTTTAATAGTCTTTTTGGCATCTGAGGCTATATAAACTTAAACAATTCAATTAGTTATTATTTTAAGATACGAATTATCCAGGTATATTTATTTACATCAATTTTCATCGGACCATCTGGGATCCGAACCCACACCCCTTGGCTTTTAAGGTTATCAATTTGTTTAATCCTCAGCCATGGGGTGGGGGTGGGGGGATATAAATAAAAAAAAAGAATATACTAACCTACTATTTCACAATTTAGAAAATATTCTCTAATCCCTAATACTACAAAATTATTGTAAGGAAAATAAGTAGAATAAAGGAAAGCAAAATTGACCTTTTCTGAATACTCCACTACTTCACTACCCAGAGACCTCGCGAAATGAAGAGTGCCGCTTTGACCCTCCTAGGATCATATTGATCTATTTTTTCCTTTTAAGCGCTTCTAAAAATTTAGTGCCTTTACTTATTTTTAATTGTGTTTGATATGTGCCGAGGGCTCTATTTTCATTATATCAAAAGGTCATGGATTTGATTCCATTATGAACCTAAATTTATGGTATAAATTTGAATAAATATGCGTGATTTTAACTAAATTATACCTAAGAATATGCATGCCTAAATGAACTCCAGTATCTATTTTTTTAAATAAAAAAAAAAAGGAAATTGCTTTAGTATAACGCGGCAATTCTTTTAGGCTTATTATCTTCTCTTTCTGTAAGTACCAATTTTTTCCTACATGTCAATGGTACAAGCACCGTTCTAGACATGATTAAAAAAAAAAAAAAATGAAAACAAAAAAAATCAGCCAGTACATAGATGGAAGTAGTGGTGGGAGTGTGAGGCTTGGCAACGTCGCCCGCTGAAGGCGAAACGAAGGCGGAGTGAAAAGGAGGCTTTCAGTGCAAGTGCGTCTCGCGAGCTGAAAGCACCGAGCGATAAGTGAATAACTAAATGAGTGTCATGACATGTGTCTACCGATGGTGAACTCCGACTGACAAACGGTGCTCGTTCATCTTCTGTCTAGTATGGTGTTCTCCGATGAGGCCAAACCCAAGCCGGTGTATACCGCACTGGACAAGGTACGGGACCGGGTGACGACCGTTGCATAACACGTGACAAGTGCATAAGTGTTTTTTACTCTTTACTTATACTTAAATTGACACTGTCATTTGTTATTTGAGAAAGACGACAATTATTCACATTTCATCTAAAGAGAATAAAAATATACACTGTCAAAGTCTACTTCTTGACAGCTAACCTTATAAATAATGTGGACCTTATGGAAAACCGTTCGAATTTTTATTTATTTTATTCATTCATCTTACTATTATTTATTTTAAAAAATTTTTATTTCCTTTAATTTTTAAGGGGAAAAATAATTCACCATTCCGATCTAATAATATAATTTATATCAGCCACCTCGGGATATCTGACTTCTTTATCCTTACACCCTATATGTTTGCATTTAACTTAATTTAATGTCCAATTACTGAACCCATTTATATAACAGACATTGAAAATTGTGAGTGCCAATATTGAAAAAGTAGTAATAACACATATTAAATGGGTCTGATTCATTTATCTACCAATTATTTATTCATAATTTTCTCTAGATTTTTTTCAAAACTAGTTATCAAGCCGTCACAATTTGCTTGGCTTCAGTTAGTCTAAAAGGCATTTTTTTCAAAAGAATAACATTAATTAAAATCCCATTTTTTCCCCTCTATAAATAAACTATTTTGAGGTATTTAATTATTAAAAATTTGACATATTTGGAGTGTCTCACAACATTTAGATTTGGAATTTTTAAACGATGAAATATAAAAAAAAAAAAATAAAAAAATTGGGACGGACTGAAAGATTGATAGATGCAAAAGCGCATTTTTCTCTTTTCGCGCCTTTTCCTTGTAGAGAGAAACGTTCTAAAAATAAAAGTTTTTGCCTTCAAGAATTGGAGATAATTTATAACATTTAACGATATTTAAATTAATTGGTATCATATTTCTTTAAACGGGATGAGAATTCATGATTTTTGGACCACTGAAATGTTTAATACCAAAGAGAATAAGTTTCTTTCTCTTTTATATTGACATTTTATTCCATTTTTCAAAAACAACCAGAAAAAGAAGTGTTAATGAAAACATAGATAGGTAGATAGATAGATAGATAGATAGATAGATAGATAGATAGATAGCTGCTTGTTTTTGTTATTGTCTTTTATAATCATAAATAAAACCCAATATAAAAATTTTCAAATATTGATAGTGAAAATAAAGGGATATCTTCTAAATTCTAAATCGGTTAAATTTGACATAAACATACAATATGATTAAGAAATTTAGTTTTTTCTCACCCCACAACAATCTATTTGCAAATATTTTTGCCAACACGTTGAGCTATGCTCAGTGCTGTTAATTTTTTGAACAAATAAATGAAATAGAGAAAAGACATTTACCCAAATATTTCACTTATTACCTTAAAGAACAAAATTTATTTAGCATGATTTGTTATGTATTAATTCAGAATAAAAATTCAAAAATGGTTTTCCATTTATCCTAGTTAATAAATAATTCACTTATATTCAAATTTTTTATTGGTTATGCTTTGCCCTTCAAAATCTTATATCATTTATTATTAGATATTAACATTTGTCTGTTTTATTTGTAGATTTTTAGATTTGGCAGCCAAATTTATTTTAAATAATTGTAATTATTCTTGACCCCCTTAAGATTCTACCAACACTCTTTCACCTCTCTTGTTTCTCTCGATTACTCATGTTTTCCAGCTTTATTATTGTTATTATAATATATTATATTATAATGCAAAACTAAAACTATTTCTACTATTTATTAAATTCAATATATATATATATATATTTTAAATTTTTTACCAAAATTGAAATACCGACACATTGATAGACATGGAGTTTATATTATAGTGATTTGTCTTTCTTTCTAAAGGAAAAAAAAATTTATTTACATATATATTTATCAAGGATGGATCTTGACATAGTTTTGGAAAGGGAGGGGGAGAGGGAGGTTTTTGTAAAATATTTTAGTTGATTAAACCTCACATCCACTTTTATTTCACTTGTTTCTACTTAAATTTCATTAAAATTTATTTTTTTTTCTAATATATAAATTTTCACTCCGAAGAAAGTGGTTTTGGTCCGTGAACTTTTTTACATCCCTCGGTGAAACGCAAAAGATTAACTGCCTTTGAAAAATAGTATATTTGATCAAATTAGTTGAAATAATGCAAAACTAAAAATTTATAAATTTCCTTGCAGAGAAAGGCAAGCCACTCACTAAATGATTGGATTTTCCGAAAATGAGCTTTTTAACAAAATAAATTATTCTAAAAATTTATAAAATTTAATCTAGTATTCGATGGCAAATATATTTTTTAATATAAAATTTTATAAAAATTTGTAAGTGATACGAAGAAACAGTTATTTTTTTAGAAGAGACATAGTAAAAGGTTTAGAACCGCTTGTATAAAATGACTATTCTGGTTTTATTCGATAAAAAAAAATTGAAAATATCAAAATAAAAAATGAACATGAGTTAAATAGCTGATCAGATAATTTCTATTTAAATTTCCTTTTGAGTGCCGAACTATTTATTTCTATTAAAATATGAGTTAAATTAATTACATAATATTATTAACATAGTTATGAGGATGACCCATGAAAAATAACTCACAGAGATAAAAATTCCACATTGAATTAATTACGAGTACAATTTTTTTTTCCATTTTATAACGAAGTTAATTCTGATTCAAGTTGACTTTTAGACTTTGTTCGCGTGAATTAGCAAATCCCTAATTCATTCCAACAAGTATACAATTTTTTTTTTATTTCATGTATTTATTTATTTTTTTGATTTTTACCAATCTTGTGCGATTGTTTATATAATACATTTCAAATTTTCGTTTGTTTATTAAGAAGAGGAATTTATATAAATGGATATTTACATTTTTTGCAATATTTTAGTTTAAACAAAATGACCTAAAATTTTTTTAACTATTTACATCTTCACTTGAAGTCATATTAAATAAACACTGCGTTGAAAGTTTTATTATTGACATTGTAAATTATTTTTTCTATCATTTGATTTAAAGATGACAACTTTTGAGTAAGGCACAAATCTGAAGTTGAACTTAATAGATGTAAATTTGCATATTAAGATCCAGCACAAAAGTATTATATATATTATTATAGAAAATTAATTATTATTATACAAAATTAAATAGATAAAAACTTTTTTTTACTTATTTTTTTACAACGATCTTGCTAAATATTAATTTACAATGTTAATTTTTATAGATATAATAAATTCTCAATGATACAAACTTATATAATATGTTAGAAAGTTCTTAATTTAATTTGAATCCAGTAGCCAGTAGACTACTTTTAAAATTACTATTTTTAATTCTTCAACCTTTTTTAAATATTTGTAGTTAGGATTTTTTTCCAAATAATTTGAAATTCCATAGAAGGAGGAGTCATCTTTCTTTCCAATAGGTCACTATTCGAAAATTTAATATGAAGAAACGATTCCCTTTTCTTTCAAGGAGTACCCGCCTGAGCGAGTTCCCCTTCAAATTGCCTCCTTAGGATAGATTAGGTTAGATAAAAAGATTGTCTAGAAATATTTAGAGAATATTAAAAGCAAAAAGGAAAATTTTGCAATTCATATAAATTTTTTCGATGTTACGGCCTTCATCAGGACGTTTGTAATAATAAAACAATCACATATTGTTTTGCCCTCTAAATAGTTGTTCTAGATGTATTTATAATATACTAATAAGTAATATGATGACTAGTGATGAATGATTTAAAAATTCAGGAAAAGTATAGGAATTAAAGTAACGTTAAGATGGTCAGAAGTCGCTGGATATTTGATCTCCGCTAAATCACATAAACAAACGGGAAACATGTTAGACGGTCCAATGAAATAAAAATTCCAAGTCTTAAAACCAGAACGTTTGTAAATAGATTTCTTCATGAATAAATATCTCTCTTCATTTGATGAATCAAGTTACAGGAGGGTCACAAGATCATCAATAAAATAATTGTTAGGGTTTTTATTTCTCCCCTCCCATTATATTCACCCTAGATGGTTAGTTAGATTAGGAAAAAAATTCTTGTCTATTATAATTTTTTTTATTTGAAAATAATATATGTTAAATTTGTATTAGAATATAAATCCCTGTCCCTGGTTATCTAATCTGAGCCGCGCCTTGACAATTGGGATGTCCCTTAGAGCCCTTGCGGCCCTAAGCTGACAGATGACAGGACCCCGTGGGTGGGACATGCGCCCACCTGGGACCATGGAGCCCCAAGGACACCCTCTCTTGGCCCAATTAAACTTCTCTGGCCTTTTATTTATATATTTTTTTAATGTCTACCACCAACGAACAAATTCATTCCAATGAGATGAAAAATATTCTCTTTTTAAAACGAATTAATAAATGATATTTAGGTGATAAAATAATTTTTTTTTTTTTTTTTTTTTTTTTGTTTTAAAAATAATTTGTAGGAAAAAATTTATAAACGGGTTCAGGTTTTGCCGTTTATCTTTTAATAAACATTTTTTCCGACTATCATAATTAATTAATGACCATTTTACTGTTGTATATTGTAATAACACCACATTTGACATTATATTTTAATGGATGAGTATTATGATCTTTATTACGCGATTTGATTATTTTCTCAGTGGTGCTTTTACTATGAAGGATGGATAAAACCGGAGATAGTTTTCAGACCAAAATTTATCGGTACGAATCCCGCCACGGTGTGTTGACTTCTCGTTTATCAGCTTAGATGCCGCATTGTCTTGATGAAGGACTTTTTTGAATTCCGAAAATGTCGACACCGCGGCGAGATTTGTCCCAAAAATGTTTGACCGCTTTCTATTCATCCTTCACATAAGATCCATCAGGATACCCTGCAATATCTATAATAATTTTACTACCATTTCTTTTATCTCCAAAATAAAGATTTAGATATTTTAATTAATTAATTGAATCAACTTTTGGAGTATATCACCAAACCGGAAGTCTGAACTTTTTTTTTTGCATTTTTTCAATTCTTTTTAATAATTTTATTGATAAATTTGGTAAAAATTATATTATTAAATTTAGAAAGCCCTGTCCCTTGGTGCAGAGCTAGAGGTCTAGCTAGCTTCACGTACCAAAGGTCAGAGGTTCGCTTCCCGTCCTGAGTGACAAAAATTTATTTAAATTACATTGGCTACCAATTAATTTAAATAAATAAGAACGGAGTCTAAATGGCCTCGGATGCTGAAAAGGACTTAAAAAAAAAAAAAAAAAAAATTTAGAAAAAAAATTTTCAAGCAAAAATTGTGAGGTCTAATAATATTATTTACAACTTTTATTAAATAAAGTTTTTAATAAGAAAATTCTTAGTTTTTGCAAAAAATTCTAGATTAGAATTAGATATTTTCATTAAATGATGACCATATCAGTATCTTGAAACCAAATTTTTTCAAGAAACACTAGGATATCATTTTAAGTTAAAAAATTTTGATCCATTAACACCCCTTGAATAACAGTTTTATATTAAATTAAAAAAAAAATCAAGGTTCATTTTAGAGAATTTATTAATTTAATTTCCTGAAGGATTTTATTAAGAACGTTTAGCCTAGCTAGTACCAAACCACAAGTCGTCAGTACAGTGAGTAGGTGGATCCATCATAAAAATTCCAACTCATGATACATGAAATCAATTTAAATTAGAAAAGGCATCATTTATCTAAATACCAAACGTCTCAAATAAATAATTTATTATAATTATAAAAATGGACATATTTTATTTTTTAATAGCCTATTGAATTTTCATAAACACCATTTGTTTTTTAATATTTCATTCTAAAGTTTTTACGTTTTAAGAGAAATTCTTAATATAGATATGAACTCACGCCTTTATCATTAGTTATATAAGAAGTACAAACATAATTCTTTATTTATATATAAAAAAATTTATATATATATGTTTGAATTATCTGAACTGTGATTGTCAAATATCAAGGGCTTTTTTTATTTCCTTATTCTGAATTTAGTTTTAGATTCAGAAAATTATTAAGTATAAATATAAATAAATTTCATTTTTTCAGACATTTAAAATTGTTTTCAATTATGTTTCTTTCTTCTTGTTGTTTGACTCTGTATTTACTATTGTTGAAATTTAATCCAAAAATAATTATTCTGGCCCCAATTCTTTGGCCAATAGGTTAAAAATATTAACATTTTCACTATTGATAACCGTTAAAGCCAAGGGATGTGGTTAGAGTAGTCAGATGAAAATTTATTTAAATCAATTGGATGCCAATTGGTAAATAAAATATCTGGATTTGTATCGTAATAACTCTATATATATAGTTTAAAGCCTATATGGGGTAAAAAAATTCAGAATTATTATTATTACTATTTTCAACTAAATAAAAAATAGTATTTAGGTTCCAAAGTATATTAATACATGTCAATCCGAGAAAATGGCGAAGTTAGGTTGCAAGACTAAAAGGTTGACGCTGCTCATTCCTATATATATGATATATATAGTGAAAAAGTATTGTTTATTTAATTCATAATAGAGGGGAGATAGAACGTTGCTCGTTTTTTTTTTTTTTTTTTTTTTTTTTTTATTGGACAAGAAGAGCCAATAAGAGAGACCTTTTAGAAGTAGTCTTTGCAATTATACATAAAACCAAACGATTAGATAATTCATACAGGCTGTTAAACAGAGACACCCTAAATAGACTCAAATTTTGTTTTTACGCGATAGATATATTTCCGGAAATATATGAATATATAAAATAAATTGTATTTATGAAAAAATTCCACACTTAAAAAAAAAAAAAATCAAAAATTAATACACAATAAAAAATTTAGTGGTACCATTTTGACCTCTTGGGTACTGATAGATCAATTTAATCGGAAGGAAAAATTAATATTTCTACCATAAAACTCTTATGCGACAGTACATCACATTACTTTCTCTAATAAAAGAAATTTATGTAATGTTCATTTAGTCACATCAGGTTTTTTTTTTTTTTTACTTTGACCTCCAAATTCCTCAAAATAAGAAAATTTACAAATGCCACATTCTTCCTAAATTATTAATTATATAAAGGAAAATTATATACATATACAAAGTTGTCCTATTTATTATTTAGAACAATATTTGGAAATTTTTTTTTTGATCTCAGGAAATTCAAAAGGCATAAATTGTAGGATCACTTTGGAAAATATGTGGATGTTTACAACGAGTTGACTGAGCTAAGACTGGCATTCTTTCCTTCCTCCTTCCTTCCTTAAATTGCTTCTGGAGCGTTGACATCAAACGCTCCAGTAAACACATAATATGGCCAGAAAACATTCATTAAACGTTTAATTTATCAAGATAATATCTAATTAATTTAAGATACATTTCCTTTAGCCACAATGTGTTTTATTAAAAAAAAAAAAAAAAGTTTAATTGATTATCGATTTTCGATTTGTTTAAATTAATTGATCTGAACCCGAGAGGTAATAAATGATGCGTAGGAGGCATCAGATAAAATGTGTCAAGGTTGAATATCTCGACGAGGTGGGGTTCTCTGTTTGTAGATTGTATATACGTTACGAGCATTGTAAATAGACAACACACTTTTTATTCTCTTCCTCTTAACAATTATTATTAACGACAGAGAAGATGTATTATTATTTTTTAATAGAAATTATTCCATTCTATTTAAATTATTACTTTTATAAACATACATCTTAAAATTTAAATCAAAAGATTCAAATAATAAACGAATATAGTATATATAAAAACTAATGAAGTAACGATTAATCATTTAACGATCCTTGCCTTGTGGAGTACTGACAAGACTTAATAATTCGGAAGACAGAGGTTCATTTGCCGTCAATGTCCTTGTCACTTAATCCAAATAAATATTATCAGATAACAATTATTGTCAACTTAAAATAAAAAGTGCGAGATGCTTGTGGCATAATAGGCGCCCCTTTAATCACCAACCTATAAAATTTATAGTTTATAACCTTGAAAAAGCCTTCAATTATTTCCTTAATAATACTTAATTATCCTCTCATAGTATTTCCACATTTTCCATCGTTTTATCCTGAGTTAATTCGGCTGATGCTGATGTCATAGATTAATTGTCACAATTGCTCAAGATTTTTGCTGTCAATTAAATTTTATCCTTTTCATTAACTATCTTTTTTCTAGATTTCTAGGAGTAAATTTTCCAAAATTATAATACTATTCATTAGCGAGAAAATAAATTTTCTCTCAGACAGGCTAATATCTGACAATTTCGAGCTTAGATTTCCCTGGCAAAATTCTTCGATTCCTCAATTCTGATTTTTATTTTGCCAAATCAGATATGAAGTTAAAAAAAGTTCATTTTTTTATATGAAATATTTTTTTAGGGATTTAAGACTTCGTTTGACAAAAGAATATTACCTTGTAACAGTAAAGTGATTTTTTTTTAGATTTACGAATATATTTGGAAAAATATTTTAAAATTTGTAGGGTCAATTTTCTTGGAATTAAATATTATAAAATACTACAATGATATAATTTTTAAATTTATTTATTGTTAGATTAGTTTATTTAGATTTTTAAATAAATTTTTGGTCAGATTCCCCCTATCCATTTTACGATTCGTCTTCCTCTTGCATTTTAGAAATTATATATATATATTCGATAAAAAAAGTAAGAGAAAGTAAAAACTGGTTTATAGGGTTTTTTTATTGAATAAGTACTTTCATTATAAAAAAAATTTCTCCTCTCTGGGTAGGGAAAAAATTTGTGCAACTTGTCAAATAACTCTCTGAGACTAAAGACTAATATAACGTTTAAAATAATCATACATATTTGTAATTGAACATAAAATGGCGACTTACACTTTTCCAGCGAACATCCTCATTTTTATCCAATTGATAAAATATTCACATTTTGTGATATCACAGACAACGATGCAATTAAAATGGAAAGTGAAATACTTTACCAAAAGAAAAAAAATCTGCCTAAATGGCACATGACAGTTTTGTTTACTTCCTCATGATTCGATTTCAATAGCTCTGTGATATATAATATAATCTCTTCTAACTCTCTTTATAAAACAATATGTCAAAGACAGGCAGACAGGCTCCATTTCAAGTTTTTAATAAACTTTCCAACAACAAAAATATTATTTTTCGTTGACTGTAATATTATATCCTCCAAAGGTCATATATACATACACGATTCGGACAGCCCATTTGTTCATTTAAATATCTTTATTAAATAAGTTCTATTTTATTTCTCTTTAAAATTACATTTATTTCTTGTAAAAGATGCATAAATTATTTTTATGGGTTTACGCCCAATTCATTATTTACTTTATTCTCTCTGACATAAAAAATAGATCTCTTTGGATTTCAAAAATATATATGAATTAAATGACGCTGATCTCTATAGAGATATAATAGAAAATTGAGATTAACTCACCTAAGGAGTTAAATTATAGAATGAAAACGTCTCACTTTCAAGCCAAGGTCTTTTTTATCATCACTCTAATTTAAGATAATTTCAATTCTTAATATGAGGATTATTTAAGGACTTCTCTTCGAAAAAATTGAGTTGACTAGATCTCTCATTTCAGAAAAATTATACAATAATATAAATATAAATTCTGGAAGGGAAAGAATTGACCATTAAGGACTAAATATTTTTTTCTTTTTATATGTCTTAAGTTCGTTTGGAGCCCTGGTGGTTCTAACGATGATATCATAAGCTTCGAACAGAGTTTGACATTTGTTTTTTAAAGTGATTTAGGTTAACTAATAAAAAAAAAGGAAAAATATACTGGAGATGTTCTTGATTATTTATAAAATTAATATAGGCATTTTATTTAAAAAATTAGGATTGCAAAAATTTACCCCATAATTTAATAAATAAATTTTGATATTATTCTTCACAAGACTAAGCGATAGATGGATACCCTGATAAAAGAAAAATTAAAAAAAAAAAAGAAATCTAATTCCATTTGGAAGTTTGTTAAATAAAATAAAAGCTGATTTGCGATCTCTGCTTGAAAATCTCATTAAAAGAATTTTTATGAATACGTAATTAAAAGATTTTCACAAAACACATTTTTTCTTTTTTATCTGAAATCTCTCCCACTATTATAATTAGCTTCTATTTTATAGGGAAACAAAATCTTTTTTTGTTGTTGCATTTTCTTTCCATCTCATTTTATATTATATAATATTACCCTAGTAATAAGACTAAATATGAAGTCTATTTTCTACCAAATCCCGAAAACTGAAATTGTTTATATTCGATCGAATTAGCGGCTTTGATTTCTAAAGAACATTTTCACCAAATTCTTCTAATAGCTCTAACGATATATTATTAAAGTAATTAAAACGCAGAGCAGAGGAATTGGTTAAAGAGCTTGCTTTTGATTATATAGATTAAAATTGAAGCACCATTAGGAAATTTTTTATTAACTGCCTATATTAAAACTTTCGAGTACGAGATAATAGAAATTTCTTTTTATAAATTATTTACAAAATTAATTATAAAGAAGAAATCATAGAATGAGATACGAGTTCGATTGTTTTTAGTTACTTTCTAATCCTTAAATTGAAATTAAAATAATCCGTAGTTTGAAAGGGCAGACATTAAATCCCGAGTGATATCAATTTAACAGGAAACAATAAAAACGTTTAAAGGGCTTTTGACAATTTTTATTATTACCTGACATAATAAAAATACTAAAAGTGAAATAAATTGATGTGCAGCACATAAACTTAGAGTCTCAAATTAGATAATAAAATATAGGCTGCTTTTTTCTGAATAACGTTTTATTTTTTTATTTTTTAAAATCTTTTTCCTAATATAAGATCCGTCCAAATTTATTTAAATTAATTGCCATTATAATTTAAATAAATTTTATTTATTATTTTATAATAAGACCAATCCATATTTATTTAAATTTAAATTAATTGATTGCCAATAGAATTTTTATCGCTCAGCCCGGTAGCGATCTATTGACTCTTAGTCAAAAGTGTCTTAAATTTAAATTATAAATACAAATTCCATAGAGAGGGAGAGAGAATTTTTTATTTATTAAAGCTCTCTGGGAATGACAATATGAAAGAAATTTGCATGTAAATTAGCAACTTTAATTGTACTTAATTTAAATATATAGAGCTTGTTAAATGTGATGTAATATCCTTTGAAAATAATAATACAATTCAAAAACATTAAAAAAGAAGGTTAATGTCATTTCAATTTGTGAATTTATTAATTGCTCTATAATAGTCTCAAATTATTACTCAACAAAGACAAATTGTGAATATGCTTATATATAAAATATTTTTAAATTTCAAATATAAATTAATTTCACGATTTTAGACTATTTACCTTAAACTCATAAATAGAAAAATGATGAATAAGGTGGGAGTCGAACCCAGGTTCTCTCATTGTTGACTTATATAGAACGATGAGTAGAGAAGAAATTTTATTAAATTCACATCTCTAAATTGTCACTTTTGCCATTCGGTTAGAAATTATAGGTAGGTCGCCACCTAAAGGATGATTTTCAATGGAATGGGAACATTTTTCCCTAAAAATTTGAATTTTTTTTTTTATTTTCATTTTACGAGTTTAAGGTAAATATCATAGGATCGGGAAATTGATATTTTCTAAATTTTAGGGAAAATGTTCCCATTCCATTATAAATTAATTTATGAAAGACCATTGAAAAGTTGACCTTCGAATTGACTTCCGTGCACTAGAACAATATTTGACTATTAAGTGCCGCTAGAGAAACAAAATTTTTTTGAAATTTTGAAAATCTGAACATTTCAAGTGTAGAGATATCTCGAATATAGCTGTTTATAATTTCAGTCCTTAAAACTTCCTCTCCAAATTCGAATTATTGCGAAATTTGATTTGGCATCGATCAAATAAAAAAAAAAAAAAAAATGAACGAAATGAATCCCGATTATCACAGATTCAATTATTGCAATATTTTTCGTGATAAAAATAACAATATTCTTTCATTTTACATAACAAAAATTTAATCGAAATAGAAACCAATTAGAAAATTTATATAAAATTCAAAAATTATCGAAATAAATATCGTTTAGTGTGGATAAGTATTTATTTATTATTTATTTGTTTACTTTGTTTTTTAGGCATCTTAAACCAATAACATACACACAAAAGAATTTGACATTATATAGGAAGAAAATGTTTCAAAACTTCTAGTATAGTTGTACTTATTATGAATAAATTAATCGGTTTGGATGCTTCATTGTTTCTTAGTTAAAAATGCGAACATATCAACAATAAGTTTTTTTCTTCGAATACTTATATTTTTCCATTCTCAAAAAAAATTTTACCGTTTTTTTTTTTTTTTTTTTAAGAAAACGCTTTTTCTCCCCCCCCCCCTCCCCCATATTTTTTTTTTGGCACAATCCACCAACTTATATTCTTCTAACATCTATTATATGAATATATAACATTTTATAATTTACAAAAATTATTTTTTATAAAGACTCATGACGTCATTCGATTTCATTCAAATGATAAATGACTCCTCTATGCATAGATCGGCACGTTTAGTAAAATTCGCTTCCGATCACTTAGAATTTGCAAGCTTATCTTCGGTTAAGCAAACAGATAAGCCTTTGGGGATAAAGCCCCTCTGTTCCCGAAGGAGGAAGAAGCGTTTGGTATCCTGTTGCTCACGGATGCTCAAGTTTAAATGGTTCGCGGGGCAATTGGTTCATTTAGCCAACTAACCAACCAACGGCCTAATTAGGAAACATACATACATGCACTGATGAATAAATAACCTGCATTCATTTGCCAACCCGCATTTGTATTACGAGATAACACATCGCACTTCCTGGTTTCCTCCTACACGACGCCATTTTTCACGCCCCAAATAAAAGTAAATCGTCTATAAAACCATATATTCTTATAAATATATTTAACAAACAATTAGCTATTTATAGAATTGTTCATTTTGACATGATATTTTAATTAGGCGCGAGGGATGCCTTTGGATGATAACTTTGTTTTAAAAAAAATTAATACAGTATCTCAAATATGGTTATGTATAATATAACTCTTGAAATTATTACTCATTTAGAGCAAAAATATTTGAAAATTTGCCCTTAATACAAAATTATATATCTAATAAAATAATTGATAATTCTTAAAATATAAACTCCTGAAAGCACCCAACGAACCTATTGAAAAGATAACAAAATTTTTACCCTGACCCTTGGTGCAGAGGTCTTGCTTCACGTACCAAGAGTCATTGGTTCGCTACAAAAATTTATTTTTATTAATTGATTAGTAGTCAGTTGTTGTTAGAGGCTGAACGACTGAGGAAGTAGAAGGCAGATATAATGACAAAAAACTAGCCCTTGGATGCCAAAAGCCGAATGGAGTCTTCTGGACAAAATTTATTGATACATCTTCATAATCATTATTATAAGTTTTTTTTAAGTCTCTTCTGCATCTGAGGCCATATAGACTTAAATGATAGATAATATATTTATAACGATACACATTATCCAGGCATATTTATTTACATCAATTGGCATCCAATGTCGATATCTTTAACCTCTCGGCCACGGGGGGGGGGGGGGGGGGGTTTTTTTTATTTTTCATTACTGGGCACCCGCCCCACCACAAAAAAAAAAAAAAAAAAAAATTT
>JAAAKE020081702.1:0-23784 GCA_010014785.2 Anisolabis maritima | reverse complement strand
AGGTATAGGCTTGTTTAGTAAACTAAATAAAAATATAGATTTAAGGCTGATATGTCTGATATTTTTTTTTTTTTTTTTGAGGGAAAAGCCAGTAGATAAATATCGTGAGTACAAAATTAATTCGTCTCAAAATACAATAAATTTTAAAAAATTTGATCAATTAATTTTGCACAAACTATTAGGAATAAAAATTTTAAAAATAATAAAAGCCTTTTGAAGGAAAAAAAAAGAATTGGTTCATTCCCCTCATTAATTCAGATTTCTCATACCAGTATTTGTTCATCTATCTCTACTGATTAATAATTCTCTAATTAATTAAAAAATAGAGATACGAATTTTTAGACAAAGAGTGGAATGTAATCTATTATAAAATTTAGATTGGTGATCATATTTCTACTTCATTAATATTTTTGGTAATATTAAAGAAAATAGATTAATGTTTCCAAAAAAACTTTTAAAATAAATGAGTTAATTGATGAAAACATTTTTAATCCTCACCTAAATAAGCATACAGAAAAAAAATCATAATTTAAAAATAATACAAGATTAAACCCAGTTAAAATTTATATATATATATAGCTAAGGGCTGAGTTTATTATAATAAAATATTTTCATTTCCCTTTTATTATATATTGTATTTTAATATAAATAATATATCGATAAAAAATATATTTTTTATTCATAATTTTCATATAGGTCATTTAAAAATCTTTCTCTTCAATAAATCATTTAAATAAGAGTTTTCTAAATGAAAAAATTAATCTATTATTCAATTGGTGCATAAGTGCAACAAGTTTTTTAAAGTAAAATACTTCAAACCTTTTTTTAATTAATAAAAATGTTAGATGATCAATAAGCTATATTTATAATATATGAAAGATAATAGTTTTCTTTATACATATAAGAACCTGATGGAAAATTACAAAATAAAATAAATTTATATTTTATTAAATATGATAATCATAATTATAAAATAATCTTATTTAATAGTAATCGAAGAAATAGAATAAAAATGTGAATTGTAAAAAATTACTCAGTTATATGCCCAATTTTATAAATATATATAAATACAAATTGCTTTATAAATGTAAAATGTAACGCCTCAAAGTCATGTAAAGACTCTTTATCGTCATTAGCTATTTTTATTTCGTATTGTTTAAAATACTGACATTTAAACATCCTTTGTGCCAAGAATATAAAGCTAGTAGAAAATACAATAATTTTTTAAATTATTACTAAAAGATTGATTTGAAAGGCAAGTAAATTTTTTGTTAACAAGCAAAAAGCTATATTGCAATCGTTTCAATTTTTTTTTGTCATTTTATTTATTTTATTTATGAAAGAATGAATATGATTAAAATTAATTGGAAAATGGGATTTTCATTTAGATTAGTGTTGGATTCAATACCAAATGGAAGACAATGGATAATCAAAATTTTTACAACAAAATTGGCAAAAGAATGAAAAACAATTCCCTGTATATATTTATAATACTAGTTCCTTTGTTCTATAAATATGCATAATGTCTTTTATTTTAAAAATATAAAATGAGATTATATGAAATAAAAAAGATACTTGTGGTAATGAGTCTTTTACTCTAATAAATACCTAAGAGAAAAAATCGGTCCAAATATTGCGTTATAAATAGAAAAATAAATTAATTTAAATAAAAAATAATTGGAGACGATATTTTTTTCTTGTTTAAATAAGTTAGTTTCATTTATAAAATTCAAAATAAAGCCTTCCTAAAAATATAATGAAATCAAGATAGTGTACTAAAGATGGTAAGAGCACTGGTTGTCTCTTTGGCAGTTGCTTCTAACGCCTTATCTACATCTGGCTCGAAAGGCTAAATTAAGAAATAGTGAATTTGTTATAATAAATAAAAGAAATTGATTATAAAAAATTTTAAGCACAACTTACCGATTTAGAAAATGGTCTGATATTGGCTTCTGACATTTGATTTTCAACTCCTCGTTCAGAGGCCATTTCTGCTATTTTAATAAGTTCTTTTTGAGCAGCTTTCGAAGAGTCTACTAAGAAGAGTTGATCTTTACTCTTATCTTTCGATATATATTTGTCAATCCTAAAAAAATAATTAAAATAATAGTTACTGATAAATTTTATTAGTAAAAGTGCTAATATATTATATTCGTATTATCTTTTATCCTAAAATCAGATATATTTGAGTTGGATTGGTGTGATCAAGACTTTGGTGACAAAGGTTAGCAGGAGGGAAGCCCTGAAAATCCCGGGTTCGGGGGAGTTTCATCCTGATCTCACAAATTACAAATATACACCAAACCAAATAAAAAATAAGATATAGAAATAAAACCTACTTGTCATAAATAATTCCATGTAAGCCAAGTTCTTTAAGATTCTTGATTGTTTCAATATTATTGTTATCATCTCCCCAACAGAACATTGTAAGTCCAGAATCAATAACATATTTTACTTGTGATGGATCCCGCAAGATGTCTTCTGTATGTACATTAATACCCTGAAATCAAATAATATTAACCGTTAACAAATTTATATTAAGAATGGAAAATCTTTTGAAATTCTCAAAATAAATTATTTATATTTATAAATTAATTTAATTATTAATTAAAAAATTTTCGACCAAGTTTTCCTTCTTACCAAAATGTTAGAACTAATGGCATTATGAACTGCTATAGGAATGTCCCGAGTTCGAAGATCACGATAAGATTCATACTTCGATGTAATACCACATGTTAGAAACAGGACAGGATATCGATTTTGCTTGAGGCGAAGCCTAAATATAAGTTAAAATAATTTTTATTATTTATTATATACAGTAAATAAATATAACAATTAATGAAAGCTTACATTGTACATATGTCCGGGTTAAAACAACTGAATATTATCTTTCTATTAGCTCCATACTCAAGTATTACTTTTAAAACCGTATCAAGGTATTTGTTTAATTCCATTGGGTGATAAAGCTCATAAGAACCATCCTAAAAAAATTGTTTATTAAATTTTAAGGACAATAATAAGGATGGTAGTAATTGTGCAAAACTACTATCGTAGTAACAGCTTAACTTAAAATACATTGATATTACAAAGTAATTTGCGAGTATTCAAATAAATTACGACAAAATTGTTATACTGCTTGCTGTTAGGTAGTAATAAAGTGAAGGTCAAACTTAAAAAGGAAAAGTTATTATTTCCTATCATTGGCATTTTAAGTTCTTGAAAATCCACCAGTTTTTTTTTTTTTTTTTTATAAAATTTTTCACATCCAAACTATTTCATAAATTAGAGACGGAATTTTAAAATATCCTTTTTTTTTTTTTTTTAATTGTCGCTATTTTCTTTACTTTTTAAAATAAATTAATTAAAAATTACTTTTAATTGCATAGTCCATTTGATCTCAATATTAAATCCAACATTAGAATCAAGAATTTCCAGAGCATCTTTGAGAGTAGGAAATGGTTGATGCTCTTCGGCATCTACATCTTTAAATATCTCAGATGTTTTTTCAGCGAGGTGATAAATCTAAAAAAAAAAACAACAGGGAAACGTTTTTAAATTATCTTTCAAAATGTGATTATCTAAAAACAAATTTATTATTTGATTCGACTAGAAGAATATAAATGATCAAAATATTGATAAAAGATTCACGTCTTGAATATTAATTGAGAATGGAAAAATTTCATGTTTAAGATTTAAAATAATTTTTAAAGTGATTCAAAATATTTTCCATCAATATATAACAAGAGTGTTAAACTTAATTGGACTCGTAAGTCAATTACCATTACCAGAGTTTATCTCATATCCAGGGAGCATAAATAGATAAATAAATAAATAAGAGAATGAAATGGCTTTATCCATTTTTTGGGAGCTCCAATATTATTCCCTTTTTGATTTTGATTTGACATTTTTTTCTAGAGATGGTTCTGATTCCAAAGATTTTCCTAGTATTAATACTATGTTTTTCCCTAATTTTTTTTTTCATGGAATGGATAAACATAAAATTTTAGCTCCCACTCTCACCCCTTGATTAGGTCAGCTATCACGTTTTCTATAGCTTTTTTCTTATTAATCCACTAAAGCAAAAATTTTGCTGCCAAAAATGATACAGAAAATAGAATCTTAAGAATTGAATAATAAAGTTTTCTATATAAAAGGCTAAATTTATTTTTGAAATGGTAATGACGAGGCGTCTCAGTTTGAAAACCCTGATTTGGCTTTAATTTATATTAATATAAATTAAACATTTATTCTTAAAAATTAATATTTTACCAGTGCTTTCATTGTAATAGAGATTTTCCTGCTCTCCTGTGATGGAAAATTAAGTTTATTTGTAGTAAAAGGGAATTTTGAGATGATCCTTTAAAAAATGTTTATAAAAAAAATGGGCTTATTTAGAAAAAATTCTTTTTCTATGATGAAATATCAAAAAATACACAAAATGTAAAAACACGAATTCATATTTTATCTGAGATCATCAGAAGGTATAAAGGTTGTGAAATTTTTGTTGAACAAGAATTTTAGCTCATTTTTTTTAATAGGGAAGCAAGGCAGGCGGCATGATTGATTCGTATTTTTTCTTTCTTATCATGCAAAGGAATATCCTCTTAAAAAAGATAATTTTTTTTATTTATTTTAAAATTAGGATTTGTATGCAAATGCTTATTTGAATGATTGAAAAATGATTAACAAAAATGAACCTAATTTGTTAAATTATATTTCGGTTATTGCAATTAGGTGATGAAATTTTAAAGAAAAATAATTTTTTCTTTATATTTTTGAAGAAATACATCTCAAAGGCAACAAAATATTTATTTTTCTAAAATTTAATATAAAAGTTCTTTTTATTGAAAAGTACAAAGAGATCAATCCATCACCTCCGACCAATTTACACAAGTAATACGCCAAATATTTTAATTATTTATTTCGAAAGTATTGAATATTGTAAGGTATTAAGCGTATCAAAAAAAAGTAAACATTGGTTATTTTTCGTCTTGGTTAAAAGGAAAATGATCAAATTTTATAATTTTTTTCATATTATGAAATATTATATTGATTTAAGTCTCCCAATATCCTCTTAAGACGAAACATAATATAGATTATGTTGCTTTTTTTTGATACGTATGATATATTTAACATTTTTTGTGAGTATATTTTTGCTGATGGTTCAAGTGTCCATATGACTGACCCATATTGGTTCGACTCACCATGGTCTTATGCCACTTGAACATTGAGCAAAAATTTACTCACAAAAACTGTTAAACTATAACTTGTCAAGTCCAATTCGAAGCATATATTGAATATTCTATCTAATTCAAATAGGTCGCAAAAATTTAATATAACTATTATAATTGAGGCTTTTGTATTGCATATAAATCCAGTCTTTAATTATAAGAATGAAAATATGCTAAAAGTATTGTGCTAAAAGTGATTTACTAATTATTGATATATCAGTCGTGGCGTCTGTTTCCATGGACGGAAAAGAAGAGCAAAAGCTTGATACAATTGTGCAACTTCTACCAATAATAAAAAAAGTCTGTTAATATCCAGAGATTAAAAAGAGAGTTTCATTTAACATTTTAAGAGGATAATCTCAAGAAGAGTATTAAAAGTGATCATGCTCCAAGCGGGGCCAAAGCAAAAGGCGCCGCTTACCATACATGACCAATTTGCTTCTTTGGAACATTGATCATCTTTGAGCTCGCAAAAATGCAGAGTCTTTGAAAGACAACCGCTGCTACGTTGGGGTGTTATGGCCTGCAACACCAGGCATAGAAAATGGCAAAAAGAAGAAAGAAAAAAAAAATGTTAGATAAAACAAGATAAAAAAATATGAAATCTAAAAGAAAAAAATTAATTATTTCAATTAAAAAAAATAATAAAATAAATTTTAAAATATTTATATTAAATATTAAAATAAATTGGAAAAAGATGAATTTTTAGAGCTTTCAAAATAGTATATTTTTAAAATAAAATTTAAACATATGTAAATTCGGGTCAAACATTACGAATTATGGGGGAGTGTATACTTGAATTAAGAAGAGCACTGCAATTATTATTTTTATAAAGAAAATATGTGGTGATTATATTAATATTTATAATTAACTGAATTTAGGTTCTTCAGGTAAGATTTATCTCTATTTTCCTAGCAAGTTATAAGATTATAATAAATTATTTAATAAAAAAGAAAATTTGTCAAAAAACAAAAAAAAAGGTAAAAGTTAGTTAATAACCAAAAATGCAACAAAGCAGCAAACCCAACACCGAATAATTAAAAAGATTAGTAAATAATTAATTGTAATACATTTTCATACACATTTGTTATTAGAAAGATTAGTAATAATTAATTGTAATATATTTTCACACACCTTTGCTACAATAATTAGTTTGTTTCTTACCTTGAGCAATTGAAGTTGCTTAAGAGTCAAATCTTTAACAGCAATTTCAAGCATATCATGTTCGCCAAGTTCACGTTTACGTTTCATTGCAATTAAAACATGAAAATCATGATATAAAACAGGAATGTGATCTTTAGTTAATTGAACATCAAATTCCACCATATCCGCCCCATGGCTGGAAGCTTCTTTCAGAGAGGCAATGGTATTTTCTCGTATGTCAGAACTAAAATGAAAAATTTTATTAATGTCAAGAAATAAATAGAGTGTCCAAAGATCCTGAAAAATAATGTTATATATAATAGAAATAAATACTAACTCTATCTTAAAAGAATTTCCAAGTCCTCGATGGCCAATGTCAAGTCCGGTACCAGGAAAGCTTTTGCATAATGAAAACCTCATGTCGCATTCCAAGTTCCTGATTGGTTTCACAATAAGATAATCCACTATAAAGGCAAAGCAATAATTAACATAAACAATAAATTTTGATTGCATAATATATATTAATTCACAATCATAAATGTGAAGAATGTCTATTTTAGATTTTTTTCCTTTGACTAATCGTCATAGGAATATATATTTATAAAACATAATAATTAATAATAAATTTTAGCAGATACAATGGAATATAAAAATAAATAAAAGAGCTTATTTCGATTATTGTTATTATTAGAGATATAGATTAGAGAGAAAATTTATCAAGGCTAAAAAACAAAATAACAAAGGATAATAAATACGCCAAAATTATAAAATATATTTGCAATGGAACATCAAACAAAATGTTTAGGAACAGAACACCCGAAAGGAAAGAGAAACCTTGGAAAGCAGAGATGGTCTTAAATTAGGGAAAATATTAAAATGTCAAAAAACAATTGTTGGGGAAGACACGAATTAGGATTTTTGGCGGCTCTGTAAATTTTATTTTTCTATAATTTATTTTATATATATATATATATATATATATATCTCTTATTATATTTATAATTATATATATTCTTAAATAATTTAAATATTTTATAATTTTTTTTTTTTATTTTAAAATTAAAAGCGGCTTATCATGAAAAATGATGAGTCAGAGATAATAATTCTATTCTAACGAGTTTAATCCGGATTTTAAATGGGTTCTAATACAAGTTTTAATTTAATAATAATAGAAATGAATGAATTTTTAAAAATCAAATTTTCATTAAGAAATCGAATGCACAAATTATCAGAGATAAGAGAAAAAATATCTTTAATTTAAAATTTTTCAATTGGCTTTGATTTTGCTTTAATTAGAATTTTAAAAATTTTACAAATAAAACACAAAAATATTTGTTTCAAAAATAGAGAAAAAAATTCTACATAGTTGAACCTATCACAACTTTCATAAAAAATAAATAAAATTATAAAATTTTGATTGGAAAAAATAAAATCCTATTGTCTGCATATAAAAATGATCAAAGTTCTATTGAGAGGTTGAATGAAAGTTAATTAAATAATTCAAATTAAAAAATGTCTATAGAAATAATAAGGTAATTTTATTAAATTTCTTACCAGTAAGTTGGCCATAAGGGCGATGTTTTATACTGGTGATTGGAATTGTAATTTGACCTTCACTTTCCTGAAAGGTACTCGGTAAAATATAGCAATAACCAATTTGATAAGGTGGCTGATCTCCAACAGCCCGAGAGGAATATGTGTAAAAGTCAAAGAGGTAGGACTGTAACAGAGAAAAAAGCCAGAGAGGAAATTAGAAAAATCTTCGGTTTGATAAGTTAAAAAATACATAAACCTGATAAGGATGTCGACTCCCCCAGAAGGTCCTAAATGTCGATTAACCAAAAAGTGAATTCAACTTACTTGCTTTAAAATAAACAAATTTTCTTCATATTTATATTTATATATATGAAATATATTTATAATAAATATCAAAATAAAAATTGCAGTTGTATTTATACATTCTTTGATTAATCGATAATTCAAAAGATGTTGAATAATGAAATAAATTCCATGAAAATAACAAAGGCTGTAATTTTATGACAGCAACAAAATAAAAATTCGATAATATCTCACCATTTTAGCTGATGTATATGATGAGGTCTCTGAAAAAACTAAGATAGCTCAAGCATGCCCGGGCAAATGGGGAAAGGAAATGAAAGATGAACAAAGCTCGTGAAATGCCAATCCAAGATGTATCAAGTGCTGCAATTCCTTTGATGTCGTTCAACTAAAGGAATATTTGTCAATTAAAAAATAAAATTATTAACAACAATTTTATGTTTCGATGAAAACAGAAAAAACCAACACTGAGATCGAAATTTCTATATGATGAAAATATTCCATTAGTTAAAAAAAATCTAATTAATCGCAGAATCTCAATGATCGTATATGATTGGAAATAAACATTATTCAATCTTTCAATCATGTGCCCAGGAAAAATAATATATTTCCAACAAAATTTCATATAGATATATAAATAAAAATTTAAAAATTAAAATAGCTAGCAGAAGGGCTCCCAAAATGTAATGCACGTGGAACTAAAAAAATATCTTTAAAAATTAATATTAAAATAAAATGTTGACAATGTAAATTTCCGGATGATTCCAAATCATTCATTTGATTTTTCCAAGGAAAAAATAATCATTTTAAGAAATTTTAGCTAGTTAGTGAATAGTGAATCTATTAAAAAAATAAATAAGTACCAATATTCAAAAACAATAAAAGAATTCAAGAGATTTCCAAGTCATCATGAGAAAATTTATTAATTTATGTGATTTAGATACCAAAGAATAATTTTGTTCTCGACTATCGGGACCCTGAAATACCAAATCATTTGAAGAACACATTATCATAATATAATAATAATACTAATAGATTGTTTATATGCTGAAAAAATCTTAATTTTATGTAAAAAGATATTTCAATTAACAGAAGAAAGACAATTATCTTGGGTATATATATATATACGTGGGGAACTATGCGTCTTCAGAAAGTACCAGTTAGTTATTCAGGTCAGTTTATCTTTTAGGACACGCTCCCATATTAAAATGAAATTGTTTATTATATCAATGCCTATTCAACATGGAAAGCTATCATAAAGGAGATTAAGAGAAGTCATTAACTGGTACTTTCTGTAGGAGAATCTATTAAAAAGTTGATCAAATTAAACAGTTTATTTTTGATTATTATTGAATTTAATTATAAACCAAAAACTAGATGATTTGAAATAAACTAATAATAATCTTTAAAGAAATTTTTCAACTTTGTTGAAAATGCTAGTTATTTTTCATAAAACCGGACACAGCGCAGGATAGGTAGGATTAGGTTAAGAACGCAATGGAGATGAGTGCATGTGACAGGCGCGGCTACAGCATGTCCCCTTGACTTGACTTGTCGAGGACCGGGACCATCAACACATATGATTTGGTTTAGACACTGAGTGCGACAGACAAGTTGACCGGTGGGTTGGTGGTCTTTCTCCTCTTCTTTGCAGAACGAAGAGGATCCTCGGCTCAGTGACAAGGATATCTTATCCCTGTCCTGGCCTCTGAAAGGGCAAATCAAAGCTAAGAATTAGTCCAAATTTGAAATATATATTGATGACAAACAAGACATGCACGAACACGATGAAGAAACATTACGAGCTCCTTCGATTTCAATGAAGTTTTATTAGGCGGTGCCCGAATTTTTATTTTATTTTTTCAAAAAAATTTTCCCAAATCCCAAACTCACTCTCCCAAAAATAAAAATTTTTTAAAAAAAAAAAAAAAAAAAAAAAAAAATTATATATAATTAAATAAAAAAACACATTTTATCAATAATCTTCCTTTATCAGAGAGAAAATTTGGATATACTTTCAAATAAATTCGAGGTAATCAAATATAAACCAATTAAAATTTTTAATTAGATTATTTTGCAAATAATTTTTTTCCAGTTTTTTTATCTCTGTCAAAGATTGGAGGAAGACGTGTCTGTTGTCCACGAACTATCAGATTGTCATCACTTTGCCCTCTTTGAATCAGCTCTTTTTGAAGGTCAAAGAGAATAAGGATTAGCATCAAATGGTCAGTCTGTCAGTTCGTGCGCATTGGTAAAGATTTACCTTTCTTCATTCTCAAACAGTTATAAATCTAGTTGCTGAGAAAAATTTATTAAAAAAAAAATATGGTAGAAAAATGTTTTTTGTAAAATAATGTAATTGAAAATTACGGTGGGTTTATATTTGATACTTATTGTAAATAAAAAATTTTAACTCATGAAATTGGCAAAAGCCTTCAAAAATGTCAATTGTAAGACAGAATGTTCAAAACAGAATGGAACATTAACATACTATTAGATAAACATCAAAGAGAATACACCAAAGCCATTCATATTTTACATACAAAATTTATAATGAATTTGGTTGATTTTCTTCTCCTTAAAATATTCTGGTCTGATCAAACTATTCTGTAAGTAATAAAACATTTATTTGAAATATGAATTCGCTATGTCAGAAATTTTTAATCTTAATTTAATTCCGATAGTGAATTCAAAAATAAATAAAAAATTGGATATTGCAAATAATCTAAATGAATTCATACCACAAGTTGTATATGTATACACATAATTTCTTTACCTGAAACAAGTTCCAACATAGCAGATGGATAGAAAGGAAAAGATAAAGTGTCAGAGAAAGTTTTTATAATAGCTCATAATTGCTAAAACTTAAATAAAGAAAAACAACACAATAAAAATATAAATAAAGAGAGGAAATAGTTGAGGATGCAATGAAATTTTTTACCTATTAGAAGCTGTCATTAGTGCCGTTCTTTCTATTAAGAAAAAAAGTTTAGTGGGCAAACAAATTCTTTAATTAATAAATTATAGAATTCAAATTCAAGAGAGGCAGGATAATAAAAGAAGAGAAATATCAAAAGACTATTAAGTGAATTAATTACTTTAATAAGTATAATTTTGTTTAAAAAATCTCAAAAAAATACTAATTATTAATTTTACTAGAAAAAATTCAAATGGTATATAAATTGAAAAATAATAAATAAATAATTGGATATTTAACTACAGTTTCTCATTTAATGACAACCCTAAACTTAGAAAATAATAAGAAAATTGTCTTTTGTATTATCATTAAATATTTCCAAAGTAAATTTTCGAATAACATTTTTATTTAATAAATTCTATATCTTTAATACTATTTTTTGAAACTTTATCTCTCCTTTTCTCACTACCCTCCCCGCCCCCCCTTTTTTTTTCCTCCTCTTCACGTTAGGAAGGAAAATAGAAAAAAAATGTTGATATAATTGCTTAATTAAATTTAAATGTTTAATGAAAATGATGGTTGCAAGTTTTTTGTGGAGGTACCAGAGATATCAGTCTGATCGTGATAGATCATAAGGTTCAATTTCCAGGTATAGTTGATTCATACCTCTTTGACATTTTATATTTGAATCCTAATATCAAATGAAAAAGTTTCGAAATTATTTATTTAAAATTTTATGTCTAGCAGCCTAAGATCCACACCAATGATTTTCCATAAGTATAAATTTTTTCCTTTCTATAAATTTCTGGTGCCTAAAGAAAATTAGGAGTACACAAGGAAGTCTTGTTACTCTATGCCTTTTTCTTTATGTTCTGGTTTTAGCCTTCGAAAACTCAGACTATGCTCTAGTAGGTTGAGAATTGTGATTTTAAAAATTTTTAAAGGTTAAAACGTTTGTAGATATGCATTTTTAAATCTATTTTATAAGGGAAAGATTACGATCAATGGTTTGTTTTTTTTAAATAAATTTCAAAATGCATTTAATGTTTCTTAGTAAATTTACGAGAACAACTATGATATAAAAATAAATCAATGATAAAATAAAAGATTTTTACCATGTTTTCCGGAGAGGTTACTAAAACGTTAAAGATGATAAAATCATTTTCAGAATAGGCGTGACCGATTTGTTCTTGGGGCCGAAATTCGCGTTCACTTTCATTTAAAACCTGGGAAAAAAAAATTTTAAATTAAATCATTCAAATAAGAATCAAATAATAAAAAAAAGAACCTACGGAAATTTCTGTTATTGGCCATTTTGTTGATGGAGGATCTACGGTATCGAGCGTATCAAGGCTGTCATCATGATCATTGGGAATTGATTCAGAAGCATGAAAACGGCTTAAGCTAATTGGAGTCACTTTAACATATATCTAGAAATAAAAAAAAAAAACATTAAAATGAATATTTAAAAGATTATACTACAATAATTTACTAAATTTAAATTAATTGTGAAAATAAAGAAATTGTCTTATTACCGTCTTTTTTTCTAATTTTTTTTTCCAAAATATTATTGCATTATTGGATAATTTAAATTGTATCAATGTTTCTGTAGTAAGCCAGCCCATATCAATGCTTCGAACTCCATTATATTCACCAAAAATATGAGTTTCAACTTTACATCCCTCAAAAGCATTGGATGGAGCTAAAATTAATTTTTTAATTATAAGTAAAAGAAAAGAAAAAATTATTTCTTTCAAGAGCTTACTAGAAAATTTTGAAGACAGATGGCTCTGGAGATTTTTAAAGGAGAATGAAATTGAGGCAGCCAACATAAAATAGTATTTATCTTCGACGACGTATTGAATGTTAATAACGAAAATCATGTCGTCCTGATGATTAATATTAACGAAGATAAATAGTATTTTTTATGCTTGCTGCCTCAATTTCATTTTACTTCAAAGATCTCCACAGCCAAATGAATATCAAAATTTACTAAAAGACTCCATAAACAAACAACATCAGGCAAAAAAGCTGTCGTTCCACCAGTATTTTTAAAATTATTTATACTTACTATTTCTGGAAATTATTCTTGGTTCAGGATTTGTTTCCCATCTTCGTACAATTTTTTCATTTTTATGATTCTTATCCATACTTTCATCTATTACAACGCACACATAATATCGAAATTTAATAGTCGCTTTTTGGGGTATACTAAATATTCCTGACCAAATATCTCTAAAAAATAAAAATAAAATAATAAATAATTTTTCTTTTCTTTAGTTTATTGTATAATAATGTGAGAAAAAAATAAATTTGATTCAAATAATTTCGATCATTCTTCGTTTTTTCTATAAAATTCTTTTTGTTATTATAGAGGGTAATATGCAAACTGAATTTAGCAGAATTTTTGAAATTTGATGAAATTAGAAGTTTAAGTATTTGAATAGATAGTATAGAAATAAATTTTTTTTAAATTATAAATTTGCCTAATATTATATTATTAGAGAGGAAAAAAAGAAGCCAAATAAGTTTTTTTCATTATCTAATTTAACTAGGACTGATAGACTATTGCTTTAATGGTATGAAATTCTTCTGTTGCTAACACTAATGAAATGTCAAAAGAAAAATATTAAGCTGCTTCAAGTTTTTGTAATTATCTTTGAAATTATGAATAAAATTCAAAAATTGGAAAATTCGGGTCCATTATCTAGGTACCCTACTGATCCTATACTAGTAAAAATAAATATGTAAAGGGAAATTTTTATTTTTTTAATAAATTTTTTATATATGCTATCTAATTTTTTAAATTAGATAATTCTAGTTTTCAAGAGGAAATAGAGATTTATAAAATTTAAAAAACTTTATTTCATTAAAATTTAATATGAGCCGTTCAGATGCCAAATTTGATAAATCAAATAATAATGTTTATTAAATGTGCACTAAAATTATAAAGTTGATTTTAAATTTTATTAGTGACCTGGTTGCAGATTTCTGCAGTGACTATTTGTCATAAGAGTTTAATTGAAGAACAGATATGAACTCAGAATATTAAGAGCTTTAAAATAACATATCGTTTAACCCCCTTTGTTTAGAAAAATTTTGAGTTTATGGTTAAGTGACCCAATTCCGGTTATCTGATCGGTTAAAAAAATGCACATCTAAGGACGATGCCTCATTATATGTTCAGGTCATTTGGCAATTATGCAACGTTAAATGACAAAAAGTGTTATCAGAGTTTCGTTTCATTATAAAGAGTGAGTATATAAAAAGAAATAATTGCTATTTATTGTTTTTGTTAAGTTAGTAAAGTTTCCGAGCAGAAATAGTATTTAGTATAATAAAATTCAAACAAATATTGTAAAACGTTATTTTATGCTGGATGATAGCAACAAGAGTTATAATGGAGAATTAACCAGCAAATAAATGATGTTGATGGTGGATAAAAAAATGGCGCTGGTTTATTCTCTATTATTCCTCTTAAATATTATCAAATTAAATCATCCATTTAGTGCAGTCAAAATTATATTAAGTAGATTTAATCACTTTGGCTTCTTAAAAACTCGTTAAAGAATTGAATGAATAAAATTATTACCCATCTTCTTGAGTTTTATTCACTTTAACAAGTTGGACGGCACGGCTATTTCTCCAATCTCCAAGTTCAGGACAATTGCCAACAATGCAAACCGTTTCATTAGGTTTAGTATTTACTTTAACGCGAAAAATCCAATCTTTCATTGGCCTTTCTTTATGAGGATCTTCAACTGTTGTCCTTCTTGCCAAGATATCTTCTTCAAATGCACTTATCCTCATATCATCAAAATCTTCTACGTCTTCCCACCAACAAAGCATTTTTCTTGTTTGAATCCTAAATAAATTTCATTTGTAATTAAAATTATTAAGTTTAAAGTTAAAAATTTCTAAATAATAAATTCTCTTTTTGTTTATATGAAATAAACTAAAATTTCTAATGTAAAGGTAGTGAATGTTAACATAGCTATAATAAGAAAAACAGTCTGAAAAAAGGCTGATTTTTCATAATGTGAAACAAATACAAATATATATTTACATGAAATGATTTTATTATAAAAATTTTTTTCAAATACTTTATTCCTTTAAAGGATGACAAAGTGCTACTTATGTAATATCTCCCCTCAAATGTAATTGGACAACTTCTATCTTTAGTTTCGTCTTGATGGATAATTTGATGACTTGCATGAAACCCGAAAATAATAAATTTAATAAAAATTAAAACATTATGAAATTTATTTTTAATTTAATTTTAGCTCTCCTATTGAGAGGGATGTATATACCCTTACCACAAGGGACTTATGCATTACAAATTCCCCAAACATGCAATAAAAACTTGGAAACATGCACTAATTTTTTTTATTGATATAATATCGCTCATTTTTGCTTTCTCTTATATATGTAATGTATAGTAAGAAAGTATTGCAATCGTAAAAAGATCCAAGTCGGGATTTCGGCGGAAATACACGTTTTGAGGTCCCCCGATTCTAAAAAATTTGATGACTCGCACATCACACATCTTTTTTTACCATAGATTAGAGAAAGTTGTGTAATGTGCGTTTAGTTACACCAGATTTTTTAACAATAGAAAATATAAGTTAAAAATAGGCGATCGTAGGAATTTTTTGTAGGTAAAGCGTCTTGACATCTGATAAGGTGAGAAGCATAAATGAGTGCAAATTTCAGTTCAACTAACCCGTGTTCCATCCACAATAACAAGATATGAGCTTGGGTGTTAGAATAGTAAGATATTTGTAAAATTCTATTCAATAATTTTCTGGATTTTTCAAAAAAAAAAAAAAAAAAAAATTATTTAAGATCAAGTTGCTCAAGAAATAATATATTTTACATCAAATTAAATAATCAAATTTCAAATGTTTTCCATCTCTTATAAAATTTACTATTTTTGAGTTTTATGATTCTTGATCATTTCTAATATCTGAAATCATGCAAGGTTGAATGTGCGAAATTTTAACATGGGTTTATCGGTATGTATTTATAATATAAAAAATCAAGATAAATAAAAGGATATTTATGAGATTATTTTTATATAAATCGAAAATTTTAATATTTTCAATTTCAAAGTAGTATTTAGGTTTATTATTTATATAAAAAATAAGTATTTTGACATTAGGAAATTACCCCAAAACTTGTTTTTGTTTAACAAAATACTATTAAATGAAATGAATCAAAATAGAAAAATTTAAACGATTATAATTTAAAAAATATTAGTAATTTACTTTAGACTTTATTTGAATCATTATTTAATATAATACAAGGAATAAAAATAAAAAAGTTTTTATGTAAATATTTTAATAAATGGGCTTATATAATTTATGAAATTTAAATAAGGGAAGAAGCTAAATATAATAAAAATTTATTCATATATATATTTAGAAAAATTGAAAATTCTTCATTAAGACGTTCATTAAAAGATAATCTAGGAATCAATTTATAATTATAATATATATAAATTTTATTTATGAAAAATAATTAATAAATTTAACTTACAGATGGTGAATTTATAAGATAAAAGAATGGTTTGTGGCGTGGGACGCAGAAACACGCTTGGCGCGTTTATGCAATATAATTTCACCAGGAAATGAACTCAAAGACTGACTGCAAAACAGCAAGAGGCTTGGCTTCGTATACGCTGGCCTTATATGACGTCACAGAGTACAGTTGCTGCTGCAAGTGAGTGAACTTCGAACTCGAGTTTCTCCTCCCTCCTTCCTTTCTCTAATCCACATATTCATTCGATTCATTTTCTCTCTCTAAGCTATTAAGTTTATTACCAGTATCCTCAGAGTATCCTGTAGAGATCCTAAAAATGAGCCATCTTTTCATGCTTCATTGGAAATTTCCTTTAATCCTAAATAAATTTATATATTTTCTATATTCTTTTAAATAATTTATTAGATAATTTAAATAATAAAAATATTTTTCAAATTTCATTATTATTCCATTAGCTATTTCAATAATAGTTATTCAAAATAAACATAAAAATATATATTCAAAATCCTCCCCCATGGCTGAGACAGTAAAGAAATTGACATTATCAATATTGATAACCTTCAAAGCTAAGGGATATGGGTTCGGATCCTAGACAGTCCAATGAAATATTTATATTTAAATATAAAAAAAAATTAAAAATATAACACTACCTGTTCTTAGTCAAAAAGATAATTGTTAACTTGAATACTATTACATAAATGCTTGTATGTCAGTCTGTCTGCCTTTCAACTCTATAAATAATCTCTATCAATTACCGGTATTAGTTTAACAAAACAAAAAATATATATGGCTTGAAAATTTATAAAAATTATGAGAAATGAAACAAAGCATCTAATAGAGAATTCAGAGAGGAAACCCCTGAATCGCCAAAAGACGGCTGGCTACACAGGTGTAATTAAATTATAAAACGGATAATCAATCATGGAAAACAAGGAAGGTTTAATTAAAAGGAATTTTTTAAGAAAAGATTTTAAATAAGATTATTATTGATATAATTAAAATTCAAAAAGTACATTTATTTTAATTATTAATAATATTTACATTTATTTTTTGATAATTATTAAAATATCATAATTATACAATTATTTTAAAATATAAAAAAATCGAATTATTGACATTTTTTAATTGGAAAAATAAGTAGGGCCGGATTATATTAGAAAAATTGGTGTAGTTAAGAGGCAATTTTTAGAACCGACAAGCCAGAGAAAAAAATTTATGTCAAAATTTCGATATAGCCAAAAATGAAATCATCACGGGCGAACCTAATCCTAGATATGCCACTCATCTATGTTTTTTAAAAAATCCGAAATTACTTATTTTTTTGTCTCGAACCAATCCTAACCTATTCTTTTATCTGGTGCTTTTTACACTCACTCCAAAGTATTTTGTAATTTGTTTATTTATGAAAATTTACAAAAATCTAAATATATATAAGCTTTTTTATACATTTATTAAAGCTATTCTATTTACTATTTTAATATTAAAAAAATAAGTAAAAATTTACTACTGTACTAAGTGAAATTTTACTAACCTAACTGGTTTATGTTTTCAAAAATTAATAATAAAATGAGATTTTTAAAATTATGTTTAAATGATTTTAAATTGATATCTTATTAAAAAAATACTATTATATATAAAATTCTTACATATATATTTTTTTCTTTAAATAAAAGCATTTATTTTGATAAGGATCCAAAATAAATTAAAGGTTTTTAATAAAAATAACAAATTTAATAATAACATTATATATATATATGTATATATACAAACATATATATATTTTTTAGAGAAATTTCTCATGATCTTATTTTTATATTTACAAAATTTCTGTACAAAAATTTATTTACAATTTTTTTATGTAACACAATAATTTAATCTAAAAAATGTTAAACAAAAAATAAAAAATTTATTTATTATAAATATATATTTAATTCTTGATTTTATATATCAAATGATAAAACAAATCGTACAAGAAAATATAATAAATAACTATTATTGAAATACATTATTAAATGTTCATTTTTTTAAATTGAATTAAATCACATTGAGCTTTTAAATTAAAATGGATATTTTCATTTTAAAATTGAGGCCCATTAATTCCAGGGTGTAAAAATGGACATGAGTCTCCTGCTCGGCAAAAACCTCCTCGAAAATGTTTACAAATCACTCGGTTACCATTCCAACCTCCCGATTGATTATTATTATTTCCGCCACGACCTAGAAAAAAAAAAGACAAACATGAAATATACTTAAGTTATTACCAGCATATAATATAAAAAAAGATCTTTCTTCCCCTCCCCCTTGTTTAGAAGAAAATCTATATACAGAAATATAACCAGTTTTTCTTTTTACTATTATTTCATATCTCCCTATTTGAAATTTATTTTATTATATTTTATTAAATAAATGTTTAATTATAATGAGTTGAAATGTTAATGCGAGAAATACTTTGTCTTAAGAGTATAACTAGAAGCTTAGCTCATTTTTATTGCATAATAAATAGTATCAAATATAAAAAATAAAGGATTTTAATATATACACCATCATAAAGCTTAAGATATTAAGTCGTTGATCCTCTCTTTCTCAAAAAAAAAAGGGAGGGGGGGTTTTGAAAATTTAATTTAATATTTTAATTTGATATATATTTCTTTATTTAGAGTGATCTTAAAAGTAACCATTTCCCTCTTAACAAAGTTTAAATCGACTCTCTAGATATATCTCAAAGTAATATCTAAAGCCTTTACTAATAATACCATTAAATTATTGAGACTCTCCTCCCAACACCAGAGCACCAGAGGTCAAAGATCTCATTAATACTAATATTGTCACGATATTTTTAGTTAATTTTTTTTCTGTTAGAGGACCTAATATTTTATTAAATATTATATTTACTTTTGAAATAATAAGTATATTTCGTAATTAGTCAGTGATGAATATATACTATTCCCTTCAAAAGCAATTGGGCAGGCTGTATCTTTAGTTTTGTCTTAATGGATAATTAGAACTACATGAAATTCAAAATCATCAGATTTGATAATGTTTTATCAATTATTACAGCTGTAGTAGTATATGTTCTTTATTTCTTAATGTTTATTTGTAAAATAAAACATTTCTTTGTATATCTGATCTTGCCAGAAAAAATTATTAAATATTAATGGAGAAAGGCAGGAGCAGCTAAAAATTTAAGTGTGATACAACATGTATTAGCATTTTTAGTCTTTCATTTTGGCTGCCCCTGCCTGTCTTTCTCCATTAAAGATTCATCTCATTTACTTCTTCTCCTAGTATTTATATAATTATACTATTTTCAATAATCAATGTCGTAACAAGTGGAACTAATTGCTGTAATCCTGTGGTTTTTAACCGGGGTGAAGGGGGTCCCGAAAAGTTGTTAGTTTTTATAATTTTAATACTTTTACGATTACACTAAAATCATATGAAATTATTATAAAAATATTTTTTAAAATAATTTCATTTATTTCTACACCAATAAATCTAAATATAATTTGTTTCATACATTCGTTCTTTTTTTTTTACATTGACGTCTTGTAATATTAACGTTTTTCAATACATTATAATCATTCGCTCATTATTTTTCTTTATTAGATTTGCATATTTTTGAGTATTTTAGAGAAACTCATCTGTTTTCGCATTTCACATTTAACAAATTAAAATTAATAGTTATCGTATGCGAGAGAGACTTAATGTTATTAAAATTAAAATTACTTCGAATAGATTTTTGCAATCCTGTAGTATTAAATAATATAAGTGACGTTTTTATGTGCCATTATAATCCATAAATAAAATTATTTTAAAAAAATATTTAGGGGGTTGCCAAAATGTTTTAGGATGGTTAGGAAGTCTCGAGAATAAAAAGAGAATAAGTTAAGCACCCATACAAACCATTG
Organism: Anisolabis maritima; assembly: GCA_010014785.2. NCBI lineage: Eukaryota > Metazoa > Arthropoda > Insecta > Dermaptera > Anisolabididae > Anisolabis > Anisolabis maritima. Next base: position 3,205 of record JAAAKE020081702.1, on the reverse strand, counting down.
TTCGAGAAGATTCCAATCATGAAATGATCTCGGAAATTCCAGACGTTTAAAAAATTTTAACAGGTTTGTTTTTAACTTTCAATTGAATAGTCATTTTTATCAATTAAAGACCCCTCTAAGATTAATGTGGCTTTGTCTATCGGATCTGTTATTTTTAATCAAGAAATAAATATAATCATTAAAAACAAGTAATGTGGTCAGGATTTTTAACGGTGATGAGAAAGGTTTTTTTCATGAAGACTTGAATTTTATTCTTTTTTTTTTTTTGAAATTTTATTTGGGTTGTAGGTGAGTGGGGGAACGGAGAAGAGAACAAAAAGAAAAATATGGATGGATTGACTTCTTTTTGTTTAGTATAATTATATTATTATTTAAAATAATAAATTTTAGTATCCTTTAAAATTAATGTAACCTTCATTTATTCTCTTTGACTTGGGAAACGCCAAAATGTTACTCTCTCTTTTCTTAGAACGTGCTTTTTCTTGAATTAAGATTCTTCAACTTAATCTGATTTGCATTATGATGGCCAAAAATTATTTTATTAAAAAATCCTTTAATTTTTAAGTTCTCAATTTGGACCAAACTCGATTTGAGATGCTAAATTTTGATTATAACACTGTCCTGTCGATGATTATATTTATTTATTTTGCAATAAGAAATGTTCTCCTCGAATTATTTTAAAGTAATATGTAAACAAAATGGCTTATATATAATAGAACTTGACCTATTAATTAAATATAATAATCTTTGGCCTTGACCCAAAGTGGAGAACCTAGTTTTAAACCTTCGATCGAATAAGAGGCGTTCAAGGTGTAGTCTTATGAACAAGGCATTCCAAATTTTATAAATTTTTTTTCAATTTATATAAAATATTAATCAAATAATAGCTTAAATTATTATTCAGTAATTTAAAAAAAATTTTCGTAATTGATATCTTTTTTTTTTATATTTTACGTCACGGCTTTTTTAAAGTTCTATCTATTTGAAAAAATTAATTATATAATAGTGAATATAAAATTGATTTTATATAATTAGTTTTAATATTTTATTGAGAATAAGTAAAAATAAATATGAAAAATAAAAAATAATTTACCTAATAATATATACAAGAAAATAAGAAATAAAAGGGTTAAAAAAAACTAATTATTGTACATGTTATCTTAGAAAGAGATTTCATAAAAAATTACTATTAAAAATATTTTCTTCTTGTAGGTATGTACTCAAAAAATTTTGAGCACTAATATCTGGTAAGCCCTTCCCCCTTGGTTGTTACCATTTTCCTTTATAATTTTTTTGAATAGTTTTTCAATATAATATTTAGATTAGAAATGGATTAATAATAATTAAATCATATAAGATCATTTCAATATTTCGTTGTTGGGGAATGGGTAGAAGGGGAGGTTCAATTTAAATAAAATTCCCAGTTTTGAAACCCTTTGAGCTCCTGCCAACATAATACATATCTATAGTGAAATGTTGCTTCCTTCTCCCAAAAAATATTCTGATTTCTGACAGAGCTTGTTAAACCCAAAACAAAATCTTAAAAAAAACATTAATTAATATTAATCTCAGTTTTGTTGTTCTTGTTCAAAGTATTTTTTTTCCATTTTCCTGCTTCAGCTTTTCTTAGAAAACCTGTTTAATCCAGCTTTAACAGGTAAACCTTCTCACTCTCTTTTCTTTAAGCTTTGGTTTTATAATAAAATTTATCTCTTTTTGATTGATATTTATCAAATTTGACGCATGTTTTTTATACTAATCTCAGTTGTTTGCTTAACCAGAATGATTGTCTGTTTTATGAGTCCAAGGTTGTTGACTTTGTCGATACTAAATTAAAAGAAATAGAAATATATATATGCAAAAAGTTTTTACGTACCTTGCCAGTTGCCGTTTCCTCGGAACCATGGTCCCCCTCGCATATTTTGACGACCACCTCCGCCTCCTCCTCGCATTCCAGCTCCTCCGCCTCGGCCACCTCGGAAGTTAAACATTCCTTGTGGGGGCCCAAAACCACCCTGGGGTCCACCTGGATAAGGTCCATTGCCACCCATCCCCATATTCCCATCATCACCCATCATTGGGAAATTTCCCATATCACCACCCATCATATTCATACCCATATTCATATTCATATTCATATTTGGGTTCATATTTGCATTCATATTCGGGTTCATATTAGGATTCATATTAGGGTTCATGTTAGGATTCATATTCATATTAGGATTCATATTAGGGTTCATGTTAGGATTCATATTCATGTTTGGATTCATATTATTTTGATTAAACAAAGATGGAATTTGAGGTGGAGGCATTTCATTCATTGGAAGCATTTTTCCGTCTCCAGTCTGAAAATAAATAAAAATCATGGTATTAATTAATTTGAATTAAAAACACAATATCAATGGAGGATTTTAACAAGAAAAATTTATTAGATTGGTCATATTTTTACTTTAATTCAGAGTTTGCAAAATTTCAATTTCAAATTTGTGGAACGAATGTAAAACTTTCAGTTACTTTATTAATTTAAAATTAAAAAACAATATAAATAAAGGTTAATATTAAATAAAGAGAAAAAATAAATATATATCTTTCGCTTCAAAATTTGATTTCCTTATGTATCATTGAGAAGCCTTGAAAAATTTTAATTTCCTAGAGGAACCTTTTTGATAAATAAATAAAGATTAGAGAAAAAATACATGTATGTATAATTTAAAGATCATATTAATAAAAAAAATTTGATTCTAAAGATTGACTATATTATATTGAATGTATTAAAGTTTAAGTGATATAATTAATTAAATATTTGATAAGGAGATTTCCTATATTATTATATAAAAATAATAGTTGCTATTAGGTATATGCTTTAAAAACGATAAGAGATATTTAAAAATAATTTTTCTTTTTAAGTTGCATAGAAACAATGTAAACTTATTGTAGCATTTAAGAGCTAGAAATTTTTTCAATTACTAGTATAAGAATTAAATCTTTTTTTATTTACAAAGTGAAAGAATTATTTCTATTTTGGATTTCGATACTACCCTTTCGAAGATGCCAGATCTAAATTTTTTATCAAAAGAAAATATTTTTGTTTGAAAAAAAATTTTATTCTGAATTTCTAAATAAGTATAAAAATTTATCAATCAAAAGTTTAAAATAGAAAATTTTTGCCTATGAATACTCTTTCGTTAAAGTTATTAATTGGGAA